>JAMOIN010001471.1:0-11828 GCA_024666655.1 Dascyllus trimaculatus
TTTAAAAACATAATGTATAATCATACAGCTTCCCTTTAAAAGTAAATAAGAACATTATTTTACACAAAACCGTGACCCCAAACAGGTGATGATTTTCAATATAACACACAGGATTTCACTTGTACAAACTTTCCAGACCTGGAAACTATAAACTTATGATACCTGGGGTCGCGCGGTGTACTGAGACACAGGTACTAATTAGAACTCTAGTAATTAATATTTTATATTTTTTTATATTTAATGTTTAAGTTTTAATATTAAAATCCTAACATTAATACTTTGAATGATAACATGTAGAATCTTAAACCTATAAGTTTTAAACCTTACTATTTAAAATGTCAAACTTTAATAACCAAAAATTAGATTATTAAAAAGCTATTATATTAGCTCCGCCGTTGCCTGACGACCACAGAGGATTCCTGACAGCCACAAAAACTCCCAGCGATCAGAGAGAATCCCTGACAACCACAGGGAACACCCGACCCTTCAAGCCTGACTGGGCAGATCGTGGTAACCTAACGGTGTTAACAACCGATCAAACCCGATCAGGCGGTAAGTATTACCTTGATTCACTTGCACTCACACTCACCTCCTCCAAACCACCGAACAATGGAGCGACTCCTCTGGAACCTGCAAACGTGACTGAAAAAGTGAGCTCGCTGAACTAATAATAGCCTCCTTCTTTAACAAAATTCTACCTTGCGCGTCTCAAAAAATTAGAATTGAATACAAAAACTCAACTTTTAGCTGAACCAGAACTGTAACTCCAAAATATTAGCAAAACTTTAGCTAAAATATAGGAACCTTAAATCCAATTGGCTATGGGACACACCCTGAGATTTGATCAACCTCAGGGGGGCCGTCCTGGGGTGAGAGTGTCTAGTGGTAATGGCCGAAACACTCTGTGATCCTAAGGTGCACTACTGATGATGTGTCCCACCATTTAGCTTCTTAAAACTTAGCCTTAGGGGCAAATAATTGGCTTCTAAGATCTAGGCTGGCCGAAATAGAGACCACTACTAGAATTAAACTTCCTAAAATAGACTTGACTTCTCAAAATTAGTTTAGCTTCCCTAAATTAACCAAAACACCACAAATTTAGCCACGCCTAACCTTAAACTCGAGGCCTACGCCTAAACCTAACCACGCCTAACCTTAAACTCGAGGCCTACGCCTAAACCTAACCACGCCTAACCTTAAACTCGAGGCCTACGCCTAAACCTAACCACGCCTAACCTTAAACTCGGGGCCTACGCCTAAACCTCACCATTAGTCCTAGCTACTAATCCTAACCTAACCCTCATCCTAACCCTAACCCTAACCACTCCTCCTAAAGCCGACTTAACCTGAGCACCTAACCCTAACCAATGAACCTGGATCTGGTCCTGATCCAGACACTGGTCCTAACCCTAACCAGTTGCTCTTAACCTAATTCTAAAACCTAACCTTAACACAAGATTTTCTCCACGGCTCTCCTCCACCACTCCTCCACAGCGGTGATCGAGTGGGGGGAGGCAGAGCGCAGAGCCCCTCCAGGCACACGGGGTGGTAGAAGTCCCTACAGACCCTCCACCCCAAGCTCTGTCTCCATCCTCCTCGCCATCAACAAGTAAACCCAGGTTCGGTCTACACCATTTCCAACAACATCGCTCTCCTCCCGCCGCTCCTCCACGGTGGTGGTCGGGTGGGGGGAGGCAGAGCGCAGAGCCCCTCCAGGCACACGGGGTGGTAGAAGTCCCTACAGACCCTCCACCCCAAGCTCTGTCTCCATCCTCCTCGCCATCAACAAATAAACCCAGGTTCGGTCTCCATCGTCTCCATTTTCAACAACATCGCTCTCCTCCCGCCGCTCCTCCACGGTGGTGGTCGAGTGGGGGGAGGCAGAGCGCAGAGCCCCTCCAGGCACACGGGGTGGTAGAAGTCCCTACAGACCCTCCACCCCAAGCTCTGTCTCCATCCTCCTCGCCATCAACAACAACAAAGGATTTCCTCCACAGCTCTCCTCCACCACTCCTCCACAGCGGTGATCGAGTGGGAGGGGGCAGAGCGCCAACGCCTCTCCAGGCACACGGGGTGGTTACGGTCCCCACAGACCCACCCACCCCAAGCTCTGTCTCCATCCTCCTTGCCATCAACAACATTAACACAGCTTCCTCCGGAAAAATACCAAAAATGGGTCCAGTTAACCCCAAATAGTTAGAAAAACCTACCTTAAACCACTTCCTGGAAAGATTAAAGATTCCATAATTTTCTAAAAAAAACTCCATCAGAGTATAATAACCCACGGAGGGGACGGTAAGATGATATACTTGACCGGGAAGGAGAATCCATGACGACGTGCGACGGCCAGTGCATTGCCTTTGGCTCCCCATGCTCAACTACCCAGTCGGTGGACGAGGTAGGGGGAGTCATCGAGATAGATTTACCAAACCTAACCCAGCCAGTGCCAACGGAAAGCTTAATCTCCTTTAAACCCACACAAATAACATCTTACCGAATAATATTCTCCTTTGGAAGAGACCGAGGATATGTAATGAAATATATGCATAAAATCCTAATGGGAAGTAGAAACCAAATTCACCATTGTGAGAATAATTAGGGATGAAATCCCACCATGAAGAGGAAACCAAACTCACCTACTGTGACAATAATTATGCATAACATTCCATTATGAAAAAGAAACCAAACTCACCTATTGTGACAATAATTATGCATAACATCCCGTTTGGAAGAAGAAACTAAACTCACCTATTGTGACAATAATTATGCATAACATCCCACTATGAAAAAGAAACTAAATTCATCATTTTGAGCATAATTATATATGAAATCCCACTGATGCATAAAACAGGACGAATTTCCACCTGGCACAGCCGACTGCAACAGGTCTGTGACCTTTGACCTCAGTAATTCACAGCAGACTCTCAACAAATAAAACCAGGATAACAAATAATGACAGATTTTATGTAAACCTCGTCAGGATAATTTCAACATGGGGCAGGATTACCGGTGGAGAGAGGACGGTAATAGTTGCAGCTACCTGGGGCTCAACGATCCCCTCCATACGGTGCTTTTGGACGTGACCAAAAGAGTCCTCCACAACCCCACACGTCAGGTTCACGCTGATCAAAACCAGGAGAAGAACAACAACATATGGATAAACAGAAATAAAAAAAACAAATCCACCTATGGTGACAATAATTATGCATAAAATCCCACTGAGAAGAAACAAAATCCATCTATTGTGACAATAATTATGCATAAAATCCTATTTGAAGGAAGAAACAAAATCCACCTATTGTGACAATAATTATGCATAAAATCCTATTTGAAGGAAATAACAAAATCCACCTATTGTGAGAATAATTAGACATAAAATCCTATTTGAAGGAAGAAACAAAATCCACCTATTGTGACAATAATTATGCATGAAATCCTATTTGAAGGAAGAAACAAAATCCACCTATTGTGACAATAATTATGCATGAAATCCTATTTGAAGGAAATAACAAAATCCACCTATTGTGAGAATAATTAGACATAAAATCCTATTTGAAGGAAGAAACAAAATCCGCCTATTGTGACAATAATTATGCATAAAATCCTATTTGAAGGAAGAAACAAAATCCACCTATGGTGACAATAATTATGCATAAAATCCTATTTGAAGGAAGAAACAAAATCCACCTATTGTGAGAATAATTAGACATAAAATCCCACTGTAAAGAAGAAACAAAACACTCTTAAGGTGATAAAACAATTCACTGATACCCACTGGAGAGAAGATTAATGCATAAAACAGGATCGCCAGCAGAGGGAGCCATCCCACCGTGTAACCCATGGTGGGCTGTGAGGAATGATGGGAGATTGAGTCCCACATGGCCTCACATACAAAATCACAGTTTGCAGCCCTCTGGTGGCAACGATTGGAAATTACACTTATTAGAGACACACTTCCTGACCGGATGCATTCTGGGAGGACAAAATTCATAACTTTATAGGCTTTTACACAATTTACCACAAACTTTATACAGCTTAAATGTTTAAAAACATAATGTATAATCATACAGCTTCCCTTTAAAAGTAAATAAGAACATTATTTTACACAAAACCGTGACCCCAAACAGGTGATGATTTTCAATATAACACACAGGATTTCACTTGTACAAACTTTCCAGACCTGGAAACTATAAACTTATGATACCTGGGGTCGCGCGGTGTACTGAGACACAGGTACTAATTAGAACTCTAGTAATTAATATTTTATATTTTTTTATATTTAATGTTTAAGTTTTAATATTAAAATCCTAACATTAATACTTTGAATGATAACATGTAGAATCTTAAACCTATAAGTTTTAAACCTTACTATTTAAAATGTCAAACTTTAATAACCAAAAATTAGATTATTAAAAAGCTATTATATTAGCTCCGCCGTTGCCTGACGACCACAGAGGATTCCTGACAGCCACAAAAACTCCCAGCGATCAGAGAGAATCCCTGACAACCACAGGGAACACCCGACCCTTCAAGCCTGACTGGGCAGATCGTGGTAACCTAACGGTGTTAACAACCGATCAAACCCGATCAGGCGGTAAGTATTACCTTGATTCACTTGCACTCACACTCACCTCCTCCAAACCACCGAACAATGGAGCGACTCCTCTGGAACCTGCAAACGTGACTGAAAAAGTGAGCTCGCTGAACTAATAATAGCCTCCTTCTTTAACAAAATTCTACCTTGCGCGTCTCAAAAAATTAGAATTGAATACAAAAACTCAACTTTTAGCTGAACCAGAACTGTAACTCCAAAATATTAGCAAAACTTTAGCTAAAATATAGGAACCTTAAATCCAATTGGCTATGGGACACACCCTGAGAATTGATCAACCTCAGGGGGGCCGTCCTTGGGTGAGAGTGTCTAGTGGTAATGGCCGAAACACTCTGTGATCCTAAGGTGCACTACTGATGATGTGTCCCACCATTTAGCTTCTTAAAACTTAGCCTTAGGGGCAAATAATTGGCTTCCAAGATCTAGGCTGGCCGAAATAGAGACCACTACTAGAATTAAACTTCCTAAAATAGACCTAACTTCTCAAAATTAGTTTAGCTTCCCTAAATTAACCAAAACACCACAAATTTAGCCACGCCTAACCTTAAACTCGAGGCCTACGCCTAAACCTAACCACGCCTAACCTTAAACTCGAGGCCTACGCCTAAACCTAACCACGCCTAACCTTAAACTCGAGGCCTACGCCTAAACCTAACCACGCCTAACCTTAAACTCGGGGCCTACGCCTAAACCTCACCATTAGTCCTAGCTACTAATCCTAACCTAACCCTCATCCTAACCCTAACCCTAACCACTCCTCCTAAAGCCGACTTAACCTGAGCACCTAACCCTAACCAATGAACCTGGATCTGGTCCTGATCCAGACACTGGTCCTAACCCTAACCAGTTGCTCTTAACCTAATTCTAAAACCTAACCTTAACACAAGATTTTCTCCACGGCTCTCCTCCACCACTCCTCCGCAGCAGTGATCGAGTGGGGGGAGGCAGAGCGCAGAGCCCCTCCAGGCACACGGGGTGGTAGAAGTCCCTACAGACCCTCCACCCCAAGCTCTGTCTCCATCCTCCTCGCCATCAACAAGTAAACCCAGGTTCGGTCTACACCATTTCCAACAACATCGCTCTCCTCCCGCCGCTCCTCCACGGTGGTGGTCGGGTGGGGGGAGGCAGAGCGCAGAGCCCCTCCAGGCACACGGGGTGGTAGAAGTCCCTACAGACCCTCCACCCCAAGCTCTGTCTCCATCCTCCTCGCCATCAACAAATAAACCCAGGTTCGGTCTCCATCGTCTCCATTTTCAACAACATCGCTCTCCTCCCGCCGCTCCTCCACGGTGGTGGTCGAGTGGGGGGAGGCAGAGCGCAGAGCCCCTCCAGGCACACGGGGTGGTAGAAGTCCCTACAGACCCTCCACCCCAAGCTCTGTCTCCATCCTCCTCGCCATCAACAACAACAAAGGATTTCCTCCACAGCTCTCCTCCACCACTCCTCCACAGCGGTGATCGAGTGGGAGGGGGCAGAGCGCCAACGCCTCTCCAGGCACACGGGGTGGTTACGGTCCCCACAGACCCACCCACCCCAAGCTCTGTCTCCATCCTCCTTGCCATCAACAACATTAACACAGCTTCCTCCGGAAAAATACCAAAAATGGGTCCAGTTAACCCCAAATAGTTAGAAAAACCTACCTTAAACCACTTCCTGGAAAGATTAAAGATTCCATAATTTTCTAAAAAAAACTCCATCAGAGTATAATAACCCACGGAGGGGACGGTAAGATGATATACTTGACCGGGAAGGAGAATCCATGACGACGTGCGACGGCCAGTGCATTGCCTTTGGCTCCCCATGCTCAACTACCCAGTCGGTGGACGAGGTAGGGGGAGTCATCGAGATAGATATACCAAACCTAACCCAGCCAGTGCCAACGGAAAGCTTAATCTCCTTTAAACCCACACAAATAACATCTTACCGAATAATATTCTCCTTTGGAAGAGACCGAGGATATGTAATGAAATATATGCATAAAATCCTAATGGGAAGTAGAAACCAAATTCACCATTGTGAGAATAATTAGGGATGAAATCCCACCATGAAGAGGAAACCAAACTCACCTACTGTGACAATAATTATGCATAACATTCCATTATGAAAAAGAAACCAAACTCACCTATTGTGACAATAATTATGCATAACATCCCGTTTGGAAGAAGAAACTAAACTCACCTATTGTGACAATAATTATGCATAACATCCCACTATGAAAAAGAAACTAAATTCATCATTTTGAGCATAATTATATATGAAATCCCACTGATGCATAAAACAGGACGAATTTCCACCTGGCACAGCCGACTGCAACAGGTCTGTGACCTTTGACCTCAGTAATTCACAGCAGACTCTCAACAAATAAAACCAGGATAACAAATAATGACAGATTTTATGTAAACCTCGTCAGGATAATTTCAACATGGGGCAGGATTACCGGTGGAGAGAGGACGGTAATAGTTGCAGCTACCTGGGGCTCAACGATCCCCTCCATACGGTGCTTTTGGACGTGACCAAAAGAGTCCTCCACAACCCCACACGTCAGGTTCACGCTGATCAAAACCAGGAGAAGAACAACAACACATGGATAAACAGAAATAAAAAAAACAAATCCACCTATGGTGACAATAATTATGCATAAAATCCCACTGAGAAGAAACAAAATCCATCTATTGTGACAATAATTATGCATAAAATCCTATTTGAAGGAAGAAACAAAATCCACCTATTGTGACAATAATTATGCATAAAATCCTATTTGAAGGAAATAACAAAATCCACCTATTGTGAGAATAATTAGACATAAAATCCTATTTGAAGGAAGAAACAAAATCCACCTATTGTGACAATAATTATGCATGAAATCCTATTTGAAGGAAGAAACAAAATCCACCTATTGTGACAATAATTATGCATGAAATCCTATTTGAAGGAAATAACAAAATCCACCTATTGTGAGAATAATTAGACATAAAATCCTATTTGAAGGAAGAAACAAAATCCGCCTATTGTGACAATAATTATGCATAAAATCCTATTTGAAGGAAGAAACAAAATCCACCTATGGTGACAATAATTATGCATAAAATCCTATTTGAAGGAAGAAACAAAATCCACCTATTGTGAGAATAATTAGACATAAAATCCCACTGTAAAGAAGAAACAAAACACTCTTAAGGTGATAAAACAATTCACTGATACCCACTGGAGAGAAGATTAATGCATAAAACAGGATCGCCAGCAGAGGGAGCCATCCCACCGTGTAACCCATGGTGGGCTGTGAGGAATGATGGGAGATTGAGTCCCACATGGCCTCACATACAAAATCACAGTTTGCAGCCCTCTGGTGGCAACGATTGGAAATTACACTTATTAGAGACACACTTCCTGACCGGATGCATTCTGGGAGGACAAAATTCATAACTTTATAGGCTTTTACACAATTTACCACAAACTTTATACAGCTTAAATGTTTAAAAACATAATGTATAATCATACAGCTTCCCTTTAAAAGTAAATAAGAACATTATTTTACACAAAACCGTGACCCCAAACAGGTGATGATTTTCAATATAACACACAGGATTTCACTTGTACAAACTTTCCAGACCTGGAAACTATAAACTTATGATACCTGGGGTCGCGCGGTGTACTGAGACACAGGTACTAATTAGAACTCTAGTAATTAATATTTTATATTTTTTTATATTTAATGTTTAAGTTTTAATATTAAAATCCTAACATTAATACTTTGAATGATAACATGTAGAATCTTAAACCTATAAGTTTTAAACCTTACTATTTAAAATGTCAAACTTTAATAACCAAAAATTAGATTATTAAAAAGCTATTATATTAGCTCCGCCGTTGCCTGACGACCACAGAGGATTCCTGACAGCCACAAAAACTCCCAGCGATCAGAGAGAATCCCTGACAACCACAGGGAACACCCGACCCTTCAAGCCTGACTGGGCAGATCGTGGTAACCTAACGGTGTTAACAACCGATCAAACCCGATCAGGCGGTAAGTATTACCTTGATTCACTTGCACTCACACTCACCTCCTCCAAACCACCGAACAATGGAGCGACTCCTCTGGAACCTGCAAACGTGACTGAAAAAGTGAGCTCGCTGAACTAATAATAGCCTCCTTCTTTAACAAAATTCTACCTTGCGCGTCTCAAAAAATTAGAATTGAATACAAAAACTCAACTTTTAGCTGAACCAGAACTGTAACTCCAAAATATTAGCAAAACTTTAGCTAAAATATAGGAACCTTAAATCCAATTGGCTATGGGACACACCCTGAGAATTGATCAACCTCAGGGGGGCCGTCCTTGGGTGAGAGTGTCTAGTGGTAATGGCCGAAACACTCTGTGATCCTAAGGTGCACTACTGATGATGTGTCCCACCATTTAGCTTCTTAAAACTTAGCCTTAGGGGCAAATAATTGGCTTCCAAGATCTAGGCTGGCCGAAATAGAGACCACTACTAGAATTAAACTTCCTAAAATAGACCTAACTTCTCAAAATTAGTTTAGCTTCCCTAAATTAACCAAAACACCACAAATTTAGCCACGCCTAACCTTAAACTCGAGGCCTACGCCTAAACCTAACCACGCCTAACCTTAAACTCGAGGCCTACGCCTAAACCTAACCACGCCTAACCTTAAACTCGAGGCCTACGCCTAAACCTAACCACGCCTAACCTTAAACTCGAGGCCTACGCCTAAACCTCACCATTAGTCCTAGCTACTAATCCTAACCTAACCCTCATCCTAACCCTAACCCTAACCACTCCTCCTAAAGCCGACTTAACCTGAGCACCTAACCCTAACCAATGAACCTGGATCTGGTCCTGATCCAGACACTGGTCCTAACCCTAACCAGTTGCTCTTAACCTAATTCTAAAACCTAACCTTAACACAAGATTTTCTCCACGGCTCTCCTCCACCACTCCTCCACAGCGGTGATCGAGTGGGGGGAGGCAGAGCGCAGAGCCCCTCCAGGCACACGGGGTGGTAGAAGTCCCTACAGACCCTCCACCCCAAGCTCTGTCTCCATCCTCCTCGCCATCAACAAGTAAACCCAGGTTCGGTCTACACCATTTCCAACAACATCGCTCTCCTCCCGCCGCTCCTCCACGGTGGTGGTCGGGTGGGGGGAGGCAGAGCGCAGAGCCCCTCCAGGCACACGGGGTGGTAGAAGTCCCTACAGACCCTCCACCCCAAGCTCTGTCTCCATCCTCCTCGCCATCAACAAATAAACCCAGGTTCGGTCTCCATCGTCTCCATTTTCAACAACATCGCTCTCCTCCCGCCGCTCCTCCACGGTGGTGGTCGAGTGGGGGGAGGCAGAGCGCAGAGCCCCTCCAGGCACACGGGGTGGTAGAAGTCCCTACAGACCCTCCACCCCAAGCTCTGTCTCCATCCTCCTCGCCATCAACAACAACAAAGGATTTCCTCCACAGCTCTCCTCCACCACTCCTCCACAGCGGTGATCGAGTGGGAGGGGGCAGAGCGCCAACGCCTCTCCAGGCACACGGGGTGGTTACGGTCCCCACAGACCCACCCACCCCAAGCTCTGTCTCCATCCTCCTTGCCATCAACAACATTAACACAGCTTCCTCCGGAAAAATACCAAAAATGGGTCCAGTTAACCCCAAATAGTTAGAAAAACCTACCTTAAACCACTTCCTGGAAAGATTAAAGATTCCATAATTTTCTAAAAAAAACTCCATCAGAGTATAATAACCCACGGAGGGGACGGTAAGATGATATACTTGACCGGGAAGGAGAATCCATGACGACGTGCGACGGCCAGTGCATTGCCTTTGGCTCCCCATGCTCAACTACCCAGTCGGTGGACGAGGTAGGGGGAGTCATCGAGATAGATATACCAAACCTAACCCAGCCAGTGCCAACGGAAAGCTTAATCTCCTTTAAACCCACACAAATAACATCTTACCGAATAATATTCTCCTTTGGAAGAGACCGAGGATATGTAATGAAATATATGCATAAAATCCTAATGGGAAGTAGAAACCAAATTCACCATTGTGAGAATAATTAGGGATGAAATCCCACCATGAAGAGGAAACCAAACTCACCTACTGTGACAATAATTATGCATAACATTCCATTATGAAAAAGAAACCAAACTCACCTATTGTGACAATAATTATGCATAACATCCCGTTTGGAAGAAGAAACTAAACTCACCTATTGTGACAATAATTATGCATAACATCCCACTATGAAAAAGAAACTAAATTCATCATTTTGAGCATAATTATATATGAAATCCCACTGATGCATAAAACAGGACGAATTTCCACCTGGCACAGCCGACCGCAACAGGTCTGTGACCTTTGACCTCAGTAATTCACAGCAGACTCTCAACAAATAAAACCAGGATAACAAATAATGACAGATTTTATGTAAACCTCGTCAGGATAATTTCAACATGGGGCAGGATTACCGGTGGAGAGAGGACGGTAATAGTTGCAGCTACCTGGGGCTCAACGATCCCCTCCATACGGTGCTTTTGGACGTGACCAAAAGAGTCCTCCACAACCCCACACGTCAGGTTCACGCTGATCAAAACCAGGAGAAGAACAACAACATATGGATAAACAGAAATAAAAAAAACAAATCCACCTATGGTGACAATAATTATGCATAAAATCCCACTGAGAAGAAACAAAATCCATCTATTGTGACAATAATTATGCATAAAATCCTATTTGAAGGAAGAAACAAAATCCACCTATTGTGACAATAATTATGCATAAAATCCTATTTGAAGGAAATAACAAAATCCACCTATTGTGAGAATAATTAGACATAAAATCCTATTTGAAGGAAGAAACAAAATCCACCTATTGTGACAATAATTATGCATGAAATCCTATTTGAAGGAAGAAACAAAATCCACCTATTGTGACAATAATTATGCATGAAATCCTATTTGAAGGAAATAACAAAATCCACCTATTGTGAGAATAATTAGACATAAAATCCTATTTGAAGGAAGAAACAAAATCCGCCTATTGTGACAATAATTATGCATAAAATCCTATTTGAAGGAAGAAACAAAATCCACCTATGGTGACAATAATTATGCATAAAATCCTATTTGAAGGAAGAAACAAAATCCACCTATTGTGAGAATAATTAGACATAAAATCCCACTGTAAAGAAGAAACAAAACACTCT
>JAMOIN010000831.1:0-98133 GCA_024666655.1 Dascyllus trimaculatus
CTAAGCCTGAAACAAGTCCAATACAAGATTTAAAACCAAGTTCAAAACCAGGAAACAAACAGTTCAAAACAAGGCAGGAGGCCAAATTAAAAAACAGTCCAAAAACGAGTCCCAACCCAAGTTAAAAACAAGTCTAAAACAAGTCCACAATAAAGTCTGAAAGTACATTAAAATCAATCTAAAACAGCCCAAAACCAGTCTAAAACCAAGTCCAGAGTTAGTCCTAAGCTCCTAAGTGTCTGCAGCTTTATCTGCAGTACAGTTCTGTTAAACGGGCAGATAAAAGCAGTGAAAGGGGGGATGCAGGTTGTTGGAGGTGAAGCTTCCTGCAGGTTGATCTCACCTGTTTGATTCGCAGCAGAGCAGAGAGACTCATCGAAGCCTCTCAGAGTCCAGTTGTAGAGACTCTGAGCCACACAGTCGACGGCTGCCTGGTCACATTCACAGAACCTCTGCTGACACAAGTCACCAGCATCTTCAAGACAAAATAAAAGACCAGCATGTTTAACAAACAAAACGAAAACGACAAGTTTTTAGGCATTTTTTACCCCAAAAGTCAACGCTAAAGTCTCACCACAGCTGCTGTTCACTGCTGCACAGGTGAAGTTGTACGGAGGAGGAAGCAGCCGCTGCCTGCAGGGGGCGGCGTTCTGGTAACACAACCGGTGGGTCTCACAGCAGCTGCAGCGAAGAAGACGTCAGGAAGAGGAAGGAATGGATGAAGAACATGAGGTAAAAAGGAGGGACAACAGGGTCACATGATCATTATTATCAGTGAAAGGTGTTTATATGGACGGAATTCATCACCGCCGCCAAGGAGGTTCTGTGATGGCCGGCGTTGGCTTGTTTGTTTGTTTGTTTGTGTTCAAAATAACTCAAAACCTCATGGACGGATTTGGATGAAATGTTTAGGAAATGTGTGAAATGGGACAAGGAACAAATGATGATATTTTGGGACTGATCCGGATCACCGTCTGGATCCAGGATGTTTTTAATCTAAGTGTAACCAGGTGGACAATTAAATGTGGTTTACTCTAAAAGCCACCAGAGGGCACTCTTGTTTTTGGGGTAACCCCCTCTGACCACATGACATTTTGGGTCTCCACGCGACAGACAGCGACAGTGACGGAGTTCTCTTTCCTTCCTGAGCGACATACGCACGGTTGGGCCGGCATTCTTATCTCCGGTTGTCTAAGAAGCTGGGAGGCTGCTAGGAGCTGCCGCGCTAGAGGCCGCGCCTGTTCATTAGGTCGGATGGGGTGAAGGCCGCATTGTCGGTAGGACATTTGAACTGTCTGTAATTACATTAGTATCTGTAACGTTCCATAGAAAATATGTGAATTGGGAGATTATGCGCTCTCTGAGTACCTTTTCTCATTGGAAATGTGATGCAAGGGGATGTGGCTAAGCTAAAGCTAAGCTAAAACCAGTCTAAAACCACCTGTCAGAGGCTGGAGCTGTGGCCTTCAAGTTCACGTTCGGCCAATCAGAGAAACACCCAACAAATTATGAAGGTTTCTTTAATCCTAATACCAGTTCTGGAGCCAAAATACAGCAGCCAGTAATCAAAGTCTGACACTGACTGAAGTAAAGAACCTCCAAGAAGCTTCTTCTGCTCACAGACAACAAAAACTGACAAAAGAAGTCCAGTTGTTTTTTCCTGAAGCTCAGTTTATGTGGATCATGCAACCCCATGTAAAATCTGATTCTGCAGTCGGACCACATCTGGAAAACATCTGCCGAGCAACCAGTCTGGTCCTCAAACAAAACGAAGAGATGCTGCAGGAACATACATCATGAGGAGAACAATGTCTTCTGACCATTAAGGCATTTAAAGATCTTCTAGTCGACCCTGAAAACTAAATACATGAGAATATGAGCTCTTTAATAAGACATGAGCTCCACTGTAAACAGGGCGATACGTTTCAACAACACTGACAGTTTGCTATTTCTATTTCTTCTTTTCTGCATCTCCATGATCACGAATCACATGTGTAATTACGCCGTTGCTGATGCATGATTCATGCATGAGGCTGATTCATCAATGATTCGCTTTAATGAAGCTCGCGGCGTGCGCCATCCTCGTCATCGCCATCAAAGCAGCGTCAAACTTCACTCGCTTCCACCCAAAGATGAGAAAAGGGGAAAGTCTCTTGATGCCAAATGAGATAAAAACACAGTCCGTGTGATTCCAGATAGGAGTGGAGCTGCAACGTCTCTGATTTGGCTCAGAGTTTACTTGTTTCTAAGTTCTGTAGATTTTTTCTGCTCCCTCAAATATCAACATCTCCAGAAATAGAACTCCCACAGAGATGAAATTTGGTGGAGACACAGAAAAAACACTTTAAAGTTGATCTGAATGCTTGAATGGATCCAGAAGAGGCCAAAACTTGAATTATGGGCCCTTTAAAATGGAAGAAAAGGTTAAAATTCTCAAACAAGGCTGGTCCAGTGTCTCCATAAAGGTCCTGTTAGTGTTTATCTATGGATGGATCGATGGTTCTACTAAAACATTTCACCAACTGTTGAGGTGTGTTGGTGTTCATAGAGTCTAGATGTTGGTGTTCATAGAGTCTAGATGTTGGTGTTCATAGAGTCTAGATGTTGGTGTTCATAGAGTCTAGATGTTGGTGTTCATAGGGGTCTAGATGTTGGTGTCCATAGGGGTCTAGATGTTGGTGTTCATAGGGTCTAGATGTTGGTGTTCATAGGGGTCTAGATGTTGGTGTTCATAGGGGTCTAGATGTTGGTGTTTATGGGGTCTAGATGTTGGTGTTCATAGGGGTCTAGATGTTGGTGTTCATAGGGGTCTAGATGTTGGTGTTCATAGGGGTCTAGATGTTGGTGTTCATAGGGGTCTAGATGTTGGTGTTCATAGGGTCTAGATGTTGGTGTTCGTAGGGCCTAGATGTTGGTGTTCATAGGGGTCTAGATGTTGGTGTTCATAGGGTCTAGATGTTGGTGTTCATAGGGGGCTAGATGTTGGTGTTCATAGGGGTCTAGATGTTGGTGTTCATAGGGGTCTAGATGTTGGTGTTCATAGGGGTCTAGATGTTGGTGTTCATAGGGGTCTAGATGTTGGTGTTCATAGGGGTCTAGATGTTGGTGTTCATAGGGTCTAGATGTTGGTGTTCATAGGGGTCTAGATGTTGGTGTTCATTGGGGTCTAGATGTTGGTGTTCATAGGGGTCTAGATGTTGGTGTTCATAGGGTCTAGATGTTGGTGTTCATAGGGTCTAGATGTTGGTGTTCATAGGGTCTAGATGTTGGTGTTAGGGGTCTAGATGTTGGTGTCCATAGGGGTCTAGATGTTGGTGTTCATAGGGGTCTAGATGTTGGTGTTCATAGGGGTCTAGATGTTGGTGCTCATAGGGGTCTAGATGTTGGTGTTCATAGGGTCTAGATGTTGGTGTTCATAGGGGTCTAGATGTTGGTGTTCATAGGGGTCTAGATGTTGGTGTTCATAGGGGTCTAGATGTTGGTGTTCATAGGGGTCTAGATGTTGGTGTTCATAGGGGTCTAGATGTTGGTGTTCATGGGGTCTAGATGTTGGTGTTCATGGGGTCTAGATGTTGGTGTTCATAGGGTCTAGATGTTGGTGTTCATAGGGGTCTAGATGTTGGTGTTCATAGGGTCTAGATGTTGGTGTTCATAGGGTCTAGATGTTGGTGTTCATAGGGTCTAGATGTTGGTGTTCATAGGGTCTAAATGTTGGTGTTCATAGGGGTCTAGATGTTGGTGTTCATAGGGGTCTAGATGTTGGTGTTCATAGGGGTCTAGATGTTGGTGTTCATAGGGGTCTAGATGTTGATGTTCATAGGGGTCTAGATGTTGGTGTTCATAGGGGTCTAGATGTTGGTGTTCATAGGGGTCTAGATGTTGGTGTTCATAGGGGTCTAGATGTTGGTGTTCATAGGGTCTAGATGTTGGTGTTCATAGGGGTCTAGATGTTGGTGTTCATAGGGTCTAGATGTTGGTGTTCATAGAGGGTCTACATGGAGATACTTCCAACATGGTGGAACATCTTCCTACAGTAGTAGTAGAGAGGAAAAGTCTGGAGAGGCTGGAAACATTGAGATAGTAATAAATCAAATATAATAGTAGTAAATAAACCAGTATATCAAGGAAAAGCTCATGTTTCCTGTTTTCCTGCCACACTGAGCTGATTCAGAAGGACAACAGGTAAAATCTGAACTCTCACCTTGTTTAGTGAATATCTATGTGATGGGAACGGGAGGCTTCGTCTGTCAACACCAGATAGACTCTCCCAGCCGACTCCACACATGCCTGAATTCAATTAAGCCTCCTTGCTGTATTTTAAATTCGTCCCGCTGCGATCCGAGCCTCACTCACCCGTCCAGAGGATCCACGGGGTTTCCGGCCGCCACGAACCTGCAGGAGCAGCCGTAATCCTCCAGGTCGCGTGGACAAATCCCCGTCGCACAGCGGAGCCTCGACGCGAAGTTCAGCAGCGAGGGGAAATTATCGACGACCGAGTGGAGCCAGGTGAAGCGAAGGCCGAGGCAATCTGAAACGGAGCGGAGGACGAGGCCTGAATGCACAAACACACAGCGAGGGGAGCGACCAGACTGCCGCCGTGCAGCAGGTGGAGAGCAGAGCGATTTAATCACAGATAATCCTGTTGGCGGCTTCCAATAACCCGAGTCCAGAGAAGCATGCAGGGCGGGAAATTATTTGGGCCACGGCTCTCCACAGGTCGCGTGTCGGCGCAGCGCTGATTAGGACGGCGGGCGTCCCAGAACATCGCAGCTTGTAATTCAGTCGACCTTGATGTCAACAACCGGCGACAATGTCACACAAAGTCAGTCGATTGCTGAAGCTGTCGGTCCAGCAATTAGACCTGGACGAGACACTGAGGCTGGATCCAGGCAGCATCAGTCGATTTACTGAACATCAGCGGCTTCACTCGTTTTAAACAAACAGACAAGATGCTCTGAATGGGTTTTCTTTGATTTTCTAACCAGTGGCTCCAAATATTCCCTCAGATTTAACGTATTTGAGGCTACAGGTGAAACTGAAAACCATGTTTTGATAGAGTGATATCACATCCAAAATCTAATTTTAATTAAAATCGGGTGAGTGATTTATGTTCTGCTTAAGTAGACCCACAGAACAACAGAACCTACTGTTACCAGCCGCGTTACATAATGCAGCTATGCAGATACGGTCCAAAACAAGACCAGAACCAAGTCCAAAACCAGTAAAAAACCAGGCCAAAACAGTCCAAAATCAGTCCAAAACCAGCGCAAAACAGTCCAAAACAAGACCAAGACAGTCCAAAATAAGACCAGACAGTCCAAAATAAGACCAAGACAGTCCAAAACAAGTCCAAGACAGTCCAAAACCAGGCCAAGACAGTCCAAAACAAGACCAAGACAGTCCAAAACAAGACCAAGACAGTCCAAAACAAGTCCAAACCAGTCCAAAACCAGGCCAAAATAGTCCAAAACCAGTTCAAGACAGTCCAAAACCAGCGCAAAACAGTCCAAAACAAGACCAAGACAGTCCAAAACAAGTCCACGACAGTCCAAAATAAGACTAAGACAGTCCAAAACAAGACCAAGACAGTCCAAAATAAGACTAAGACAGTCCAAAACAAGACCAAGACAGTCCAAAATAAGACTAAGACAGTCCAAAACAAGGCCAAGACAGTAAAAAAAAAAAAAACAGTCAAAAACAAGATCAGAACAAAGTCCAAAACAAGAACAAGACAGTCCAAAAAATAAGACCATAAGTAGTCCAAAACCAGTTCAGGACAGTCCAAAATAAGACCAAGACAGTCCAATTCAAGTCCAACACAGTCCAAAACAAGACCAGAACCAAGTCCAAAGTCATTATATAACAACCCCCCAAAAAACAGTCTACAACAAAGTCTAAGACAAATTTCAAAAAATGGTCCTTAAGAGTCCAATTCCAAGTTCAAAACCAGTCTCAAACCAAATTCAAAACAATTCATAACCAGTCCAAAATCAAGTCAGAAACCAGCCCTGAACAAGTCCAAGAAACAAGTCAGAGTCCAAGTAAATTCCAAAACCATCTAAACTAAAAGTCCTTAATGAGTCTTAATCAAAACCAGGTCTAAAACCAAATGTGAAACCAGTGTATAAAAAATAGTCCAAAAGCAACGAAAACAAAATCCAATTCAAAAAGTGCAGAACCAGTCTAGAACTAGTCTACTACACTTTCCAAAGATCAGTCTAGAACCAGTCTCAACTCAAGTCAGAAGCTACTCCTTAAGAGTCAGAATCCAAGTTCAAAAGGAGTCCAAAACCAGTTCAAAACGATCTAAAACCAAGACCAACACAACGTCAAAGGCTACATTTCAAACCAGCCCAAAACCAGACCACAGACTGAAACCAGATTCTAAACAGTCTAAACTAGTCCAAAACCAGGTCAGAAACCAGCGCTAAACCAGACAATTCCACATTCGAAGACAGACCATCAAGTCCAAAAGTGTCTAGAACCAGTCAAGGAGTCCACAACCAGTCTCGTATCAGTGCAGTCAGAACCAAGTCAGAAACCAGTCCTAATTGAGTCCAATTTCAAGACCAACGGCAGTCTAAAACTAAGTTCAGAACCAGTCAAAAACCAGTCCTACGACAGCAAAGTGAAAGTCTCTGGGTTGTGGATAAAACAAGACGTTTTGGGAAACACCTGTTTTAATAAAGCTCACAGTTTCTTACTTAATGATTCGTTCTCACCAGTCAGGTTTGGGTCGCTGGTCTCTGGATCCGGACAGAAGATGGATCCGGCAGGAAGCACTGAAGACAAACAGGAGGAACATGTGACAGATGATGAGACGTCCTTCGTTCAGGGTTGTCAGTGTTCATGTGTTGGCAGGAAACTCACCATTCGGAAGAGCAGAAAGCGTGAAGATCCACTTCAGAAGCATGACTCGTACCTAAACTCAGAGGACAAAGCTTCTGTTTTATAATTAACTTTCAAAAAGGTTATTATCTTACATCAACAGTCACATCTTAGACACACAAAAGGAACTACGAGATGCAAGAGATGCAGAATGAACAGAAAGACACACTAAACGAACTGAAACTGATTCTAAACTGAAGCAAACGGAAACAAAACAACCACAAAAATACTCAAAACAATCCCAAAAGGCAAAAAAATGGTAAACAACAACTAAAAAGACGCACCAAAAGCACAAAAAGAGACGCAAATAGTCACAAACAAGACACAAAACGAAAAGAAAACAAACTAAACACAGTCCCAAAGACTCATAAAACAACCAAAATGTGACACAAAATGAAAAATACAAGAGAAAATTAGACACGCAACGGCAAAAATGAGACAAAAAACAACAAAAACAAGACACAAAATGACAGAAAGGTGACAAAAACAATACAAACAACACAAAAACAAGACACAAACTATCCTTCACGAGACAAAAAAACAACACAAAATGGGAAAAAACAAGACAAACTGTCAGAAATGAGGCACGAAAGGACGAAAAACAGAAATCCAATGGCCCAAAAGAGACGTAAAATGACAAAAACAAGACAGAGAGCACTGTAAAACATGACAAAACAACACAAATGAGGCACAAAATGACTCAAATAAGACAAAAAACAACCAAAACCAACACAAAATGACACAAAACAAAACAGAAAACAACAAAAAATGACAAAAACAAGACAAAAGAGACGCAAAACTGCAAAAAACAAGACAAATTGCCAGAAACGAGACAGGAAACGTTAAAAAACAGACACCCGATGGTCCAAATGAGGCACAAAATGGCCAAAAAAGACAGAGAACACTGTAAAACATGACAAAACAACACAAATGAGGCACAAAATGACTTAACTAGGACGCAAAACAACCAAAATCAGGACAAAATCACCCAAAATGACAAACAAGACAAAAAACAAGACAGAAAGAAACAAAAAACAACAAAAACGAGCCAAAAAAATGATTAAAATGCAAAAAACAAAACCAGTTGCCAGAAATTAGACAAAAATGAAGAAAAAGAGACAAAAAATGACACAAAACTGCAAAAAACAGAAACCCAATGACCCAAATGAGACAGAAAATGAAAAAAACAAGACAGAGAACACTGTAAAACATGACAAAACAACACAAATGAGACACAAAATTACTTAAATAAGACACAAAACACAAAAACAAGACAAAATGACCCAAAACCAGACAGTAAACAACAAAAAACAGAAACAAAACAACACAAAGGAGACAGAAAATGACAAAAATTAGACAAAAAACAAGACGAATTGCCAGAAACGAGACAAAAACTGAAACCCAATGGCCAAAACAAGACGCAATATGACAGAAACAAGACAGAGAACACTGTAAAACATGACAAAACAACACAAATGAGATGCAAAATGACCCAAAATGACACAAAACAAGACAGAAAACAACAAAAAACAGACTCAAACTATCCTTCACAAGACAAAAAAACAACACAAAATGGGAAAAACACAAGACAAATTGTCAGAAATGAAGCAGGGAAGGACCAAAAACAGACACTTAATGACCCAAATGAGACATAAAATGACAAGAACAAGACAGAGAACACTGTAAAACAAGACAAAACAACACAAATGAGATGCAAAATGACAAAAACAAGACAAATGACCCAAAATAGCAAAAAATAAATAGAAAACAACAAAAAAACAGACAGAAAATGACAAAAACAAGACAGAGAACACTGTAAAACAAGACAAAACAACACAAATGGTCATAAAACAACCAAAACAAGTCTCAAACTAAGGAAACCTGGACGTAAACACTGAGTTTCGTGAGCAGTGAGGACGATCCTACCTTATTCGTGGGCCGTCAGCTGCAGACGTCGGGTTTTCCTCATTGGGTGAAGGCAAACGTTGAACTCGGTGTCGCTGACGGAGCCTCTGGAGCCTCTGGAGCTCCTGTGGACTCGTTTCCAGCACGACAAACCCTCAGCGGCGTTTATCAGCCCCACCTGAGGGGCTCGGTTCAGCTCCTATCGGGTGACACCGGAGCCGGAGCTTATCACGGTTTGGTTCCCGAGCGGCCATTGGAGGCTCCGGCCGGGTGGGGTTCTGGACCCACAGGCCGGTCTTTGTCCCCCCGCCCCCCGGAGGAGGCCGGATCCGTGACCCGGAGGTCGACCCCGGTCTTATCTGATCCTCCAGGACATCAGATCGGTGGCTTTAATAACAGGGGGGCAGATAGTGGGGCATTGTGTCGGGGGGCGGCTACAGATGTTGTGTCATGTTAGAAACAGGAAGTGGATTGTATTACAGGAACACCTACAGCGCTCTGCAGACGCTACAAGTCCTCTAAAACCCACATTTTAAAATTAAACCCACTTCAACTGCTATCAAACTGGTTCTAGCAGACGACATCACACTGTTTATTTATGTATTTATTGAATTTATTTACTGTTATTGCTACTTTTAGCCTTGTTTTTATGGTTTTACCTTTAATTTCTTTCATTCCACTTGTTCCTTTTCCTCACTCGGACGTCACATTCTTGGTTCTTTCATGATTTGATCTTGTTTTGTTGCGTTGATTTGTTGGTTTTTATAAGCTCCGTATATAAATAGTGCTATATTAGTCAGGTTCTTAATGTTGTTATTGTATTTGGACTCATTTTTATGCCAGTTTTTATCCTTAATGGCTGATTTTGGAGCCGAAATTCAGAGAAAATAGTCAAAAATGTTGATTTTAAACCACACAGAGAGAAATTTTGGTGCCTTTTTCCAACCGATTCACCACAATCTCATTTTATATTCTTTTCTCTCACCGTCAAATATTTTGCAGGTGTTTTTCTTATTTGTTATTGTGACAAAATGTTTTTTAAGCGTGATGGATGTAAAGTCCCTGGTGTTCCTCTGTGAAGGCAGTACTGCAATCTTAAGTTATTTTAAGGCATCTCAAGACGTTATAAACCTAAAAATAGAACATCGGATTTCAAATATTTGACTGCAGATTCTCACAGTGGACATAGTAAAGCAGGCAAGAATTAAGTCCAAAACAAGACCAAGACAATCTAAAACAACACCAAGACAGTCCAAAATAAGACCAAAAAACAGTCCAAAACAAGACCAAAAAACAGTCCAAAACAAGACCAAAAAACAGTCCAAAACAAGACCAAGACAGTCCAAAACAAGACCAAAAAACAGTCTAAGACAACACCAAGACAGTCCAAAATAAGACCAAAAAACAGTCCAAAACAAGACCAAAAAACAGTCCAAAACAAGACCAAAAAACAGTCCAAAACAAGACCAAGACAGTTCAAAACAAGACCAAAAAACAGTCCAAAACAAGACCAAAAAAAGTCTAAAAAAAAGACCAAGACAGTCCAAAACAAGACCAAGACCGTCCAAAACAAGACCAAAAAAAGTCTAAAACAAGACCAAGACAGTCCAAAACAAGACCAAGACCGTCCAAAACAAGACCAAGACAGTCCAAAACAAGACCAAAAAAAGTCTAAAACAAGACCAAGACAGTCCAAAACAAGACCAAGACCGTCCAAAACAAGACCAAGACAGTCCAAAACAAGACCAAAAAACAGTCTAAAACAAGACAAAAAAAGGCTAAAACAAGACCAAGACAGTCCAAAACAAGACCAAGACAGTCCAAAACAAGACCAAAAAACAGTCTAAAACAAGACCAAGACAGTCCAAGACAAGACCAAGACCGTCCAAAACAAGACCAAAAAACAGTCTAAAACAAGACAAAAAAAGGCTAAAACAAGACCAAAAAAGCAGTCCAAAACAATACCAAGAAATTCCAAAACAAGACCAAAAAGCAGTCCAAAAAAGGACCAGAACCAAGTCCAAAGTCATTTTAGAGCCACCCAAAAACAAATAGTCTTTGAGGTCTTCGAGAAACTCAAGCAAGTCCAGACGATTGAAACTAATAATCATTTAATGTTTAACACAGATTGAGCCCCGTGGGTCTGTTTTAGCCAATTGACACATGACTTGGGTCAGTTCTGTTACATGACCAAACAGGCTCCACTGAATCCCAGTTTAGCTCCTGTTGGAGGTCATTAACCACCACTGAAGTCTCTGTCATGGTGCCCGTTGCTAGCTAAACTCCCACAATGCTCTCTGCTTCCAACATGAACTGCCTCCTGTGAATGAGTTGTACGCACATCTGATGTTTTAATGTCTGTGTGTAATTTCTTTTTTATAAATATAATTAGATTAGTTAGCTTATTTTCGGAGGGGCAGGCGGGTTTACATGTGTTTCCTTTGTTTCTAAATTCTAAAATTCAATAAAGAGCGTGGAGCATCAGAGAGGAGCATTTTCCAGATGTTTATTAAACTGACACAGGAAGAACCTAAATCCATTTCTTTAGAAAAACACAAAACTTCTACATTTATTTTCCCAAATTTCCAGCCTGTTTTCCGAACCTCAAAGCCATCGTTTGGTTTTAGGATAAATAGCCCAGTTTTGGTCTCAGGATTCCAGCGTGAGTCACGTTTTAATGTTCGACTAAGATCAGCGTTTAGATTCATGGATGTCAGCAGTCTGTGTGGAGGCTTCCAGGGTGAGTGATTTCCAAACCGCTCCGCCGTCGGACGGCTTCCACGCATCCTCCAGATGTTCCAGGAGTTCGCTCAGCCGTGGTCGGCGGTTCCAGTCCGTCCCGGGATGATGAACGGCCCTTTGTTTCCCTCCGGTCACAGTTTATTGCACATCTTTGTCAGGCATCTCTGTTTCAGATCTGTGGAGGGGGGATGGAGGAGGAGGAGGGTTACAGACGGGTACCTGACTCCTGTTCGTCATTTCAAGCAGTTTGTCGATTAAACTTTAAATAAGCGACTGCTGCAGCTCTCCGACATCAGCTGCTGCAGACGTCCCCCCTCTGGTGACTCTAATCGTCGTATTTAAGTGCATTTAAGGGAAATAAAGCCGGGGCTGTCAGCTGTTTCCTGACACACTCCGAGTGTTTTCAGAAATATGCACCTGCAGGATCGCTCGAACACTCGAGACGTTCAGGCTGTAATAACCGTCAGCAGGTCTGAAAAGCACTTTATCCCTAAAGAAACCATTAAAGAACCACTAATCAGAGCAGGAAGCTGTCAAAACAGGAAGAATCATGGGGTTCTAAACTTTCTGATGGTCCTTGAAGCGAAGTGTGACGTGCAGTTCCGTCTGGAAAACTAACCAAACGTGAGCTTCGACTTGTAATATTTCATCATTTAAAATACAGCAAAAATCAACCGTCTGCTCCGACAAGATTCTGCGAAAAACAAAAAATTCTGAGCTCCTCGTCGCATCCGAGAAGCAGCGGCCGACTCGGACGCGACCAACAGTGACGTGACAAAAATTCAGAGGGCTTCCGGGTTGAACTGCAGGCAGTGTTTTTCCACGAAGCGACAAAAACGAGACGCAAACTGAGAAAAATTCGACGCCGAAAGACAAAGAAAAGACACAAAATGATGCAAAGTGACAAACCTGCTGGATCAATATGGATCAGCTGGACCAAATCAGCTGATGAGCAAAGTAGAGAAAAAAACTGTAGTGGCTGTAAACATGGAAATAGTTCAATATCTGTAGTACGTGGCGACAGAACCACCAGAAGGAGGCAGAAAATGATATAAATAAGGCACAAAACAACAAAAACAAGACACAGAAAGACAAATAAAAGACAAAAAATAGTTAAATACCTGTAATACGTGGAGACAAGACTACTACAAAATGACCCAAAATGACAAATAGGACACAAAACGACACAAACGAGACACGAAATGACAAAAACGAGACAAAAAAATGACAAAAAATGCCCAAAAACAAGACAAATTACCAGAAACGAGACAGGAAGCGACAAAAAAAAACTGCAAAAAACAGAAACCCAGTGGCCCAAATGAGACAGAAAATGACAAAGAGGAGACAAAAAAGACGCTAAACTGCAAAAAAACAAGACAAATTGCCAAAAACGTTAAAAAACAGACACCCGATGACCCAAATGAGACGCAAAATGACAGAAACGAGACAGAGAGCACTGTAAAACATGACAAAATATAGATAGAGCGATACATCGTCATCCCTCCTCGATACGCTGGCGCCAAACATCCATACTTTAATTAAGATATTAAGGCGCTCTAAACCCTGCCAGCTGCCGTTTCCCCAGCGTCACTACTTAATGTCTCCACATGGTGGCGTTTATCACATGAATGAGGGTGGAAATGTATCGACCCAACAACAGTTAGTACAGGTATAATGGAGGACAGCAACGCTACCGTAAGAGACGCCCCATCCACGTTTAAGTCCAAAGAGTGGACCCATTTGGGCTTTGAGGGAACAAGCAAGCTGGACAAAGACTACGACATATGCAGGAAGTGCCTCGCCAAAGTAAAGCACACAGGAAACACCACCAACATGCAAACCCACCTGCAACGCCTCCATCCTGAACTCCTGGCCCAGAAAGCGGCTGATGCAGCAACGTTTCAAGTCAGCCTGCAGCCGTTAGCACGACGTTTAAATCAAAGATGGCCGCCAGCATTACAACGTCCATCACTGGGTTCATCTGAAGGACCTCCACCCGTACAGTGTGGTGGAAAATGAAGGGTTAGAAAAATGCTACACCCTGGAACCAAGGAATGAATATATCCAAGGTATAGATATGGTGATGGATCGTTATGGGATTGTCTGGTAATATATCGATTATCGCTGTATCGTGATAGTATCGGTATCGGGAGTCATGTATCATCACGTATTGTGTCGTATCATACTGCATCGTATTGTATTGTATCGTAACGTATCGTAGCGTATCGTATCGTATCGTACTGTTGTATCATAACGTATCGTAGCGTATCGTATCGTATTGCATCGTATTGCATCGTATCGTATCGTAACATATCGTATTGCATCGTATCATTTCGTTTCGTATCGTATCGTAACGTATTGTCACGTACCCTGTGGTTCCCACCCCCTACTGGAGACACTTTTTCCAGTATTACACTTGGACACTAAAAACTTAAATAATCAAAGAAATTCACCTGTCATTTTATCTTTTTTTTTATAATTTATGGACGTCTACATGTATCTTTCTGCACGGAAGAGCTTTCTGAGTTCTTTCTCCTTTAGACTGCGGTAAAAAATGAGTCAAAATGAGGAAAAATGACGCTGCAGGTAACCACAGCAACATGACCGACTCTTCAGGCTTTGCTGGAATCTGACTGAGGAACCGCCTCACGGGGTCACACACTTTAAAACAAGGCCTCTGTTCCTTTGGTCGGTGGACACGACAGGAGGAAAAGCTTGAAGGCAGGAATGCGTCCTCTCGTTGCGTCTTCACATCCAGGCTGTCCTTTGTTTTCGCCTTGCTGAGCTCTTATCTCGTGCATGTTTCCATCGCTCTGAGGCTCCTCTAACGACGCTCGCTCTTTTCAGGCCAAGTTGCTGCATGATGTCGGACATAATCTGAGATCGTTTACATGAAGGCTGCTGCGCCGAGACGGGCGGTCCATCAATTAATCACCTGACAGGGAACAAACGGTCCTCTAATCAGTGAGTCTCCTACGAAGCCGAGCTGTCAAACCCTCCTCCTCCTGCAGGAGTCTAAAAATACCCGGTGGGGTCTGATTAGAGCGATGACAGCGTGTCGGGTCCTGCCTCCGGCCGGCCGGTGGGATCATCGCCGTGGGAGACGCCGCGAGCGATGGCGGCTATTTCTGCGACCTCTTGAGCCCATTAGACTCCTGCAGAGCTGCAGCCCTAATGAGGCCTGAGACCGGCTGCCGGACAACCGGGCCGACACGAAGCCATCGGTGCAGGTGAAGGATGACGAGCCAATTACCCCCCGAACGCTCACAACTGTGTTAGTGGAGAACACGACTCAAACCTGGGCTCGTCTCAGAGTCAGGATGGTGTTTTTATGTACTTTCCGGTCTCTCGGGCAAAACTATAATAAAAAAAAAATGTAGTTAGAAGAAGACGTGAAGGACAGCGGGATCAGGGAAGGTGTTGTTCCGCCTTCCCACCAACACATGGACTATTTTGTGCACTGATGTAAAAAAAATACATATTATTTTCTGGTCAGTCGAAATTGGTGACGCCCCGGCAGTAAAACAGACTCGAAATTAGTCCACAACGACAAAAACCCTCCGTAAAGACTCAAACGTTGTACAACAAGAAAAACAAATCGTGTTGGGATCAGGGCCGACGCAGTATTTTTAACTGACTAATATCAACACAAACCTGCTCCTTTGTTTACGTCTGCTGCCGAACAGATGGCAGAGATGCAAATTAATTTTCTCAATCAACACTCTTTAGCGTTATCGATCAATAATCGATTGATTAGACAAACCGACCACAGTGGGCATGTCGTTTCAGCCAAAAAGCAGTTCTGTTATAGATGCAAACAGATTCCACTCGATCCCAGTTCTGGCTGGAGGTCATTAACCACCACAAAGTCGTTGTCATGGTGCCCGTTGCTAGCTAAACTCCCACAATGCTCTCTGCTTCCAACATGAACTGTAGTCTGAGTGACGCCTCCTCTGGTCTCTACAGTAGTAAACAGTGAGAGGCTCCACCTGGTGGAACAACCAGGAACTACAGCTGATCTATGATACATTTACTGACATCATGGAGAGAAAACAGGTTTAATACATCTGTTGGAGCCTCAGTACATCATCTAGTACTACATTTACCATCTAGTACTACATTTACCCTCTAGGACTACATTTACCCTCTAATACTACATTTACCATCTAGTACTACATTTACCATCTAGTACTACATTTACCATCTAGTACTACATTTACCATCTAATACTACATTTACCTTCTAGTACTACATTTACCTTCTAGTACTACATTTACCCTCTAGTACTACATTTACCATCTAGTACTACATTTACCCTCTAGTACTACATTTACCATCTAGTACTACATTTACCATCTAGTACTACATTTACCATCTAGTACTACATTTACCCTCTAATACTACATTTACCATCTAGTACCACATTTACCATCTAGTACCACATTTACCATCTAGTACTACATTTACCCTCTAGTACTACATTTACCTTCTAGTACTACATTTACCCTCTAGTACTACATTTACCTTCTAGTACTACATTTACCCTCTAGTACTACATTTACCATCTAATACTACATTTACCCTCTAGTACTACATTTACCATCTAATACTACATTTACCCTCTAGTACTACATTTACCTTCTATACTACATTTACCCTCTAGTACTACATTTACCCTCTAGTACTACATTTACCCTCTAGTACTACATTTACCTTCTAATACTACATTTACCCTCTAGTACTACATTTACCCTCTAATACTACATTTACCCTCTAGTACTACATTTACCTTCTAGTACTACATTTACCCTCTAGTACTACATTTACCCTCTAGTACTACATTTACCTCTAGTACTACATTTACCTCTAGTACTACAGTACTACACTTAGTACTACATTTACCCTCTAATACTACATTTACCTTCTAGTACTACATTTACCTCTAGTACTACATTTACCCTCTAGTACTACATTTACCCTCTAGTACTACATTTACCCTCTAATACTACATTTACCCTAGTACTACATTTACCCTCTAGTACTACATTTACCCTCTAGTACTACATTTATCCTCTAGTACTACATTTACCATCTAGTACTACATTTACCATCTAGTACTACATTTACCCTCTAGTACTACATTTACCATCTAGTACTACATTTATCCTCTAGTACTACATTTACCCTCTAATACATTTACCCTGTAGTACTACATTTACCCTCTAGTACTACATTTACCATCTAGTACTACATTTACCCTCTAGTACTACATTTACCATCTAGTACTACATTTACCCTCTAGTACTACATTTACCATCTAGTACTACATTTACCCTCTAGTACTACATTTACCCTCTAGTACTACATTTACCATCTAGTACTACATTTACCCTGTAGTACTACATTTACCCTCTACTACATTTACCCTCTAGTACTACATTTACCCTCTAGTACTACATTTACCCTCTAGTACTACATTTACCCTCTAGTACTACATTTACCCTCTAATACTACATTTACCCTCTAGTACTACATTTACCCTCTAACACTACATTTACCCTCTAGTACTACATTTACCCTCTAGTACTACATTTACCCTCTAGTACTACATTTACCCTCTAGTACTACATTTACCATCTAGTACTACATTTACCCTCTAGTACTACATTTACCATCTAGTACTACATTTACCATCTAGTACTACATTTACCCTCTAGTACTACATTTACCCTCTAGTACTACATTTACCCTCTAATACTACATTTACCCTCTAGTACTACATTTACCCTCTAGTACTACATTTACCCTCTAATACTACATTTACCCTCTAGTACTACATTTACCCTCTAATACTACATTTACTGTCTAACACTGAAGCTGATCCACTGGATTGATTTTAAGGACTTTAATGTGTGTGTTATGGAGGGAGGTGGTTTCCTGTTTGGTTGCAGATATTAAATATTAAATGTCTGGGTGTCTTTAATGTCAGGTATATCTCTATCTTTAAACCCGGGGGGGGGTTGTTGCTGCTCATATATATTCATGACTGCTGAGGCCTCATGGAGAAACCTGGCAGCAGCAGATCAGGCCTGAATCCTTTCATTAGTCCACTCTTTAATTTCTGCCTCGGTTAAACGGCGACTCTGCTTTCAGTCTGAGAGAGGAACCAGTTTTCCTCCTGCAGGGAGGTGGAGGAGGAGGGGGGGCGTCTCCAGACTATAAATAGCAGGGATTGGGGTTACGGGGGGGGAGGACGGTTTTGGGGGTTTGGATTGACGTCACGTTGGTGAACTGTTCTTCCAGTCCTCTTTGTCGCCCTTCCTCCCTTCTGCCTCCTGCTCTGGTTTTCTAATGTCTTTGTTTCTGACTGGTTCATCCTGGATGGTTTCAGTTTCACTTGGTTCAGACGCTACGACGACGCTTTAGTCGATACCTTGCAGCAGGAAGTTGGTAGATGGATGTGTTAAAGGCCAGAGGGTCTGGATATGGTGACCAGCTACATGCTAACATGCTAACCGCCACACGAAACAGCGTCTGCCTCAAGACCAAGAACTGATGGATCGATCGACCTCCAGCTGAGCTGATCAGACACCAGTTGACTGTTGGTGCCAGACGATGGTTCAAGCTCCTCATCTCAGGTCTACCGGCATTTTATTTGTCGTATTTAACCGAAGAAGCTGCGTTTCCATGTCGACACAGCTGGTTAGGAACTTCGTCTGCATTAAACACAGAATGAGAGTCGAGTCTAGTTTAGTCATGAAGCACCGTTAAAAACAAATGAAGCTAAATGACAACTTATGAGACACAATAGAAGACGTTTGGGTCAGTCTGTCAACCGTAGTTTTAGAACTGTTTCTACTTGACTCAACCACCCACCCACCCACCAAACCAACCAACCACCCACCCAACCAACCACCCGACAACCCATCTATCCAACCACCCACCATCCATCCACCATCCATCCATCCACCATCCATCCATCCACCATCCATCCATCCACCATCCAACCACCATCCATACATCCACCATCCATCCATCCACCATCCATCCATCCACCATCCATCCATCCACCATCCAACCACCATCCATACATCCACCACCCATCCATCCACCATCCATCCATCCAACCATCCACCCACCCACCCATCCATCCATCCATCCATCCATCCACCATCCATCCATCCATCCACCATCCATCCATCCACCATCCAACCACCATCCATACATCCACCACCCATCCAACCATCCATCCACCCATCCAACCATCCACCCACCCACCCATCCATCCATCCATCCATCCATCCATCCACCATCCATCCATCCATCCACCATCCATCCACCCATCCAACCATCCATCCACCCAGCCACCCACCCATCCAACCACCCATCCATCCACCCATCCAACCAACCAACCAACCATCCAACCATCCACCATCCATTGAGCTGATATGTCCATCAGCTCAATGGATGAATGGATGCAAATTTCATCCATTAAACTCCCACAATCCTCTCTGCTACTGCACTCACCACATAAGCAGCTTGACTACATTAGCCACTTAGCTAAAGAAGCACCTTCCCAGCAGACTGCAGCTCATCAGGAACACGTTAGCTCTGGTTGGAGGTCATTAACTGCCACTGAAGTCTTTGTCATGGTGCCCCATTACTAGCTAAAGCCCACAATGCTCTCTGCTTGCCAACATGAACCGTCTGCAGTCTGAGTGGTGATAACTTCAGTCAGTGGATCTAAAGTCCTTCAACATGTATTTTAGGAGATGATGGCAGGTTCGTGTTTCCTGCTCCGGCTGTCAGCAGGTGGCTGAAGGAGGCCGAAGCAGCAGATGCCTCTTCTGGATGAGTTTAGTTTGAGGCTGCGGGTCAGGAAACCTGTCGCTCTTCATCTGCTCATCTTCTCCGACGTCGGTGTTTTTTAGAACCTCTGACCTGCTGAGTTTCTCACCTCCAGCTCCTCCACGCCGGATGTTTGCCCTCCTCGGATCACAAGTCTCAGATCTTCTCGAGCTGTTCCGTGTGACGGATCCTCCTCTGGGTTCTCTGATCAGATCCGTTTGGCCGACAGTCTGAGGCAGCCCGTTGCTCACTCCCACATCCACAGCTGAGGGATATTAATGATTATTCTGCCCAGTGTTGAAATTTATGTCACTGCGGTCAAAGACGAGCTTCAGTCTGCAGCGAGGCTTTGCTCAGTCTGACATCTGCTGGTGGGAAAACCGGCTGAAGTCATTATAGTTATTAAAGACGAGCTGCTCTCAGGAGACAACAGGCGTCATGTCAAAGTCATTCAGACATAATTACCTCCTTTATGCAGTTTATTCACCAGAGAGCATTTTAATTTATTTACTAATTAGTTGATTTATTTTTTACACTGTTCATAAAAACATTAATGGTAAATAAATGACTTTTAGATGATCTGTATCTGACTAAATATATAAATACTGGATCAACATCACAGCAAGAAACTAAAACAGCTTTAATAGTAAGAGAATAATAAACGATAGAACATAAAACTTTAAATGTATTATTACTATTATTATTTTGTTGTTGTTAATAATACTAATAATTATTATTATTATTATAACAAAATAATATTAGTAATAATAATATATATTTATTTTATTATATTACAATAGTATATATTTTAATATTTATAATCATATAGTGGTAGTAGCAATAATAATCATGTTTTTATTATTGTTATTATTATTATTAATCTAACCTCAAGCTCCACTACTATTAATAATAATAATAATAATAACAACAACAACAACAACAACAACAACAGTAATAATGAAAATATATTAGTTATTATAAATGTATTATAATTCATTTTCAAATTTATGTTATAATTACAATAATATATTTTTTAATATTCATAATAATGTATAATAATAATAATAAAGTACTACTACTACAACTAATATTCTAATATTTATGTTATTAGAATTACAATTTAATATTTATAGTAATATATTATTATTAATATTATTGTTATTATTATTATTATTGTTATTAATAATAATAATAATAAAGTACAGCTACAACTAATATTCTAATATTTATGTTATTATAATTACAACAATATATATTTTGATATAATAATAATAAAAATAATAATAATGTAAAATTTCCTTCGAACTCAAGTCTCCTGAGTGAAATTCTGCTGATCTTATAAGTGCAAAATCACAGCTCCACCTCCATTAACCTTCTGAACCCCAAAACCCACCAGAGGATTTTTTTTTATTTTATTAATATATATTTTTTAATCGCCAAATGTACTTCTTAAAATTATTAATGAAATAATAGATGAAAGAACATGACAGTTATGCCAGGACACCAGGGACGCAAAATTTGAAAAAAAAAAGTCAATTCCAGTTTGTCTTAAACACATTAGCTCTGGTCAGAGGTCATTAAGCGTCACAGAAGTCTTTGTCATGGTGCCCGTTGCTAGCTAAACTCCCACAATGCTCTCTGCTTCCAACATGAACTGTAGTCTGAGTGACGCCTCCTCTGGTCTCTACAGGATTAAACAGGAAGAGGCTCCACCTGGTGGAACAACCAGGAACTGCAGCTGATCTACAACACGTTTCTTATTATGTAGGAAAATGGTGTCGACTTGAGACTCGAGACTTGAGGCAGACAGTAGTAATGTTCTCTTTATTCTCTTCTCTCCTCAGTCACCTGGACAACCATCACCTGTGGGACCCCAATGAGTTTGCGGTTTCCTGCTTCAGAATCATCATGTACTCCATCCAGGTACAGCAGCCCGAGCCGAGTGACGCGAAATGGGATTAAAACCCCAGGATTTTAGTCGACTCCTGCTTCGGTTTATAGCTGGGAGACGCGAGAGTTTTCAACGCCGTGCTGTCGGGAGGGAACGGCAGCTTTAAACAGGAAAATAAAACGAGGTTCAGAGGTTAAGAACATCGTACAGCGATCTGAAAGAGCTGCAGTGGAACTAATCTGCTGTTTGTCTCTGAAGTTTTGTCTCAGTACAAAGACGAATCAATCAAAGAACAGGAGACACACAAATCGATTTCTTCCCTCAGAGGAGCAGAAAATAGTCCGAGATGTCACTTTTTTCTTTTACCACCGAGGCATTTCAGGAAGCGCATCCTCTCTTTTTTTAAGAGCCTCTGAAGGGTTTTTGCAGTTTGTTCAGTTCTTACAGTTTATTGTACAACAGTCGCAGCAGTTTCTCATCTCACAACACCACAAAGATGCTCTTAGTTCTGTTCTACGTGGGCTCTTTCCATCTCTATAGCTTTAAATGCAGCTGAGCTCCTGCTGGCCCCGCCCCCTTCAGGAAGAAAACTCTCTGTGATTGACAGATGAATGAGCAGGACTTTCTATCTTGTAACTTTCTTTCTGAGGATTATTTCACTGTGAAATATCTGTAAAATCTCAGCTCAGTCGATGTTTTTAACTCCTGTGTTTGGTGATTTTGTCGGACAACGTTATAAAATCAGTGTTTTAGCTGCTGCTGATGCTAATGCTACGTCTGATTGGGTTTCACTGACTGTTTCAGAAGAGAAGCTAACAGATGCTAACATGAAAACACAATAACCCACCCAGTCCTGGTTTACTGGTTTTAAAGTTTCCACAAAGATCTGACCTGTGGATGGACACCCCATCAAAGCTAACGTTAGCCACACAACATGCTAACACACGTGAATTTTCTCATTTTGGTAGCCAATGCTGATGTTATCCACCTTAGCCACACAACATGTTATCACAAAGGATTTTCCCACTGTAATGGCTAATGCTAATGGTAGCCACTTTAGCCACATGACATGCTAACACTAATCAATTTCCTATTGTAGTGGCAAGTGATAATGTTAGCCACTTTAGCTGCCCAACATGCTAACACTAATCAATTTCCTGTTGTGGTGGCTAATGCTAACGTTAGCCAGTAAAGCCACACGACATGCTAACACTAATGAATTTCCTATTGTAGTGGCAAGTGCTAATGTTAGCCACTTTAGCCACACGACATGCTAACACTAATGAATTTTCTATTGTAGTGGCTAATGCTAATGTTTGCCACTTTCACCACACAACATGCTAACACTAATAAATTTCCTATTGTAGTGGCAAATTGTAACGTTAGCCACTTTAGCCACATGACATGCTAACACTAATAAATTTCCTATTGTAGTAACATTAGCCAGTTTAGTCACACAACATGCTAACACTAATGAATTTTGTCATTGTAGTGGCAAATGCTAACGTTAGCTGGTTTAGCCACACAACATGCTAACAGAAAGGATTCTTCTATTGTTGTGGGGACATCACCAATAATAATTCCAGTAATCCACCACATGTTCGGTTCTTCAGATGCTGGCAGTGCATGAAGACTGTTGTGTTCACTCTTGCAGACACAACTTTACTTGTGACTCAGACATTTTAGAGTTTTCAAGTCAATTTGGACCCATTTTGATTGATTTTTGACTAGTTTTGAGTCGACTCCTGCAGCCAACGGTAAAACATCTGTTGAACTTTGAGACGTTTCAGAGTTTAAAGTCCTTTAAAGTCCGTTTACCAGATGAAACAAACATCACACGTGCTTCATCTCCATGTTGCTCAGTGTTTAAACGTCTTAAATTTGTGCTTCTCCAGGCTCAGCACTCCCATCACGTGATCCAGCAGGTCCTGAACCACCTGGACCACCACAACAAGAACACCCCGCGGGTCAGGGCCGGCATCGTCCAGGTCCTGCTGGAGACGGTGGCCATCGCTGCCAAGGGATCCGTGGGTGAGTTGAAGGTTTTAGGGGAAAATACCATGAAGAAAACATCGGAAAGTTTGGATCTGCGGCTCGGATCTGCTTTAAAATCACTCGGAAGTCTTGTAATGGACATTTTGATGATCCCAGTGGTGAAAATGAAGAAAATAATGCAGAGTTTATGTTGAAAGGTGGTTAAAAAGACACCAAACGCCGACATGTTTATCATTTTTTCTCTTCAAACAGATGTTAAAATGTGTTTTAGGTTCTCTCTGAAGGAGCCATGTTGGGTTTTTGATCCCTAAGATGTTCATTTACTGAGTCGGACCCTGGTTTCCATGAGTTCTGCTAACTTTACTATGTATAACTGGGCTACCGATGGTCATAATGTGGCGGGAAACGCAGCAAAGACCAGGAAAAAGACGTCTGGTGTCAGTTAAACATGGATGTAAGCAAGGCAGGCTTCAGTCTGTTGGATTTGTTGAAGCAGCGGCGCCAAAAAGAAGCATTTTCAAGTAGATTTGGAGCCTAATGCGCATTAAGACAACAAAACTGAGTAAAACCAAAATAACAACAGACAGTAAACCAATAAAAATAGCAGTAAAGGTCTTAAAAATGATGAACTGATTATAGTGGAGCTGTAACATGTTAATATAATGAAGTCGGATATCAAATAAATACAGTTCATCCACCAGATCCAGAAATAACTCGGAGCACAGATGTTTGTTTTGCCTGGAGGATCAGAATAACGTTCGAACACACAGGTGCACAGAATTAATTAAAGGCTATTTTCATAATCGGCTAATCTGAAAGTTGTTTATGGGATTAATTGTTTTGTCCGTAAAGTGTCAGTTACGATCACCCAGAACCCAAAAGGGATCTTCGGGTGTCTGGTTTTAGCCCAGAACTAGGGGTGGAACAACCGAACCGAACTGGACCGTTTGGTACGGAGGTGAACCACTGCTAATGGTACGAACATGTTAAGACTAAGAATGGCCGAATAGTTTTAACTGTGAACCTCGTAGTGGACCTTCTCCATCTCACATCTGAACAGTATTGTGGAACTAAAAACAAGCAGGAGTTTCCAGTCGGGCCGTTTATTCTCCTGCTGATGCTTCTGCTACGTCTGGCTAGCCCAGTGGTTCTCAACTGGTGGGTTGGGACCCAAAGTGGGTCGCGAAGCCATTTTTAGAGGGTCGCAGAAGCAAAAAGTAGTGGTTTAAAGTCTTTTATTTTCAAGGACGTGTCTCTTATGACACGGTTTGCTTTCATTAGCAGGATATTTAGTGGTGGTGACGCCAGTAGTTGCCCACTATTAACCTCTAGATTTGGCTTATTGAAGAAATTTATGCTAAAACGTCCCAAAAATGAACCAAAATGTGGCCAAAACTTCGCAAAAGGGTCCAAATAAACCAAAATTAGCAAAAGAAAAAGCTATAATTTTACTAAATTGTATGAAAATGCGTTGAGACTCCACTAAAATAAACCTTCATTTGTTAACAGAAACTGCAAATTTGAAAAATTTGGGTCACGACCGATATTGACTGAGACATAGTGGGTCCTGAGGCTGGACCAGTTGAGAACCACTGGGCTAGCCAATGGGAAGGCTAATGCTAACAGCTGGAAGATGCTCCGCCATGGTTAAAACCACCCGTCTGGGATCACTTGGGTTTAAAGTATGAAAAAGGAGTAAAACAAGTGGACCAGACCAAAGCTGTAAGGAGCTCCAAACGTGGAGAAAGTATGGTGTTTATTATCTGTCATAACTCTGGTTTTACTTGGCCGATCAACACAATTCAAAGACTGGTAGATAGTTAGAAATCCACACTTTGGAGACTCAGTGAGGCATCTTGATGCTACGTCGTCTTAAATCGGTTGCCTCATTTTGATGCGCCGAACCGTGATTTTTGTGTAGCGTCACGCCCCCATCCAGACACAAAGATATTCAGTTTATTCTCATGTACGACGTAAAAAAGGAGCAGCAAAACCCGGAACCAACAAATATCCTCACTAATAAGTCGTCGTCAAAACCCTCTGAGGTGATCTTCTGCTGGCTGCAGCTCTGAAAGTCTTCCATGAGATTTTGCACGTCGTCTTTTTAAGTCGGCTGAAGTTAAAACCGTGAATAAAGTGTTTCTTTAGGCGTCGATATTAACACCTCACTTCCACCGTGACGTCCTGCTCCTCTGATTGAAACACATAAAATAAACATGTTATTATTGTTTTATGCTTCACGCGTGAAATAAATAACCCGTTGTCTTTAACTGGCGTCCTCAGATGAAGCGACGAAGCCCAGTTTCAGCTTCTCAGTAGCGGTCTTTGGGTTTCAGATGAAGACATTTGAATGTGGTGGTCATAACTGACATTTTACAATCAGGGGATCGAGGGGTTTCCACAGATCTCAGGTGTGGTGCCTCCATCCATCCATCCAGAATCTTAATTTAATCCTTTCTCACCAGGAAACAAAAGTGAAAGCGGAGAATCTCAGGTGTTTAAAAGGTGCTGATGGGGTTGTTCTTGTTCTGCTCCGATGTGTTTTCCACGCTAACGAACCGATAATTAAAGAACCGTGGCGGTTTGTCACCTGGTTTAATTTTAAACTCGCAGTTACATGAAAAACGAAACACCCCCCCCCCTTGCAGAGTTTGGTGGTGATTAAAAAAAGTCAGTCTGTGTGAATGAACGTTACCTTCCCTCCCGGTAGGAATGATCCAGGAGTCCAAGAGAAGCGACGCGTTCATCTTCGAAAGCGAAATCACGACGCCGCCCAATCTGTGGCTCGGTACGGTATGAAGGACGTGGAAGTAGAGCAGCTTCTGCAGGATTCCCCCACATGAGTGGCGTCAACAGGCATTTAGAAGGACGTCTGCAAAGGTCCTCGGTCGTCCAGGTCTTGGTTATCCTCGTAGCTTCAATCGTAGCATCTGGACTTGCTTGAGTTCCAGGTACAACCAGATGCCTCATAGTTTCAATGGTAACATCTGGACTTGTTCCTAGAAGGCCTTGAAGATGTCAAAGGTCTTCAAAGTCTTCGAGAAACTCAAACAAGTTCAGATACTGCCAGATGCCTCCTAGTTTCAATGGTAGCATCTGGACTTGCTTGAGTTTATCAAACACCTCGAAGACTTTGAAGGTCTTCGAGGTCTTTTTAGGTCTTCGAGGTCTTCAGGAAAGTCAAGCAAGTCCAGGTACAACCAAATGTCTCGTAGTTTCAATGGTCGCATCTGATCTTGCTTGAGTTTCTCGAAGATTTCAAAGGTCTTCGAAACTTAAGCAAGTCTAGATGCTGCCAGGTGACTCCTAGTTTCAATGGTAGCATCTGGACTTGTTCCTTGAAGGCCTCCAAGGTCTTTCAAGGCCTTCAAGGAACAGGTCCAGATGCTACCATTAAGATTATGAGGACAAGCATTTAGAATGAACACGGTGGGTTTTTATCAATGCAGAAACATCAAAACGAAGCTAGGAAATGAACCGTTCTTACTCTGGAGAGGCCCAGATTCACTTAATCTGCAATAGAATGTTTATTTTACTTATTTAAGTTGGTACTGTGCATCATTTACATCCATATATTGTAGATTAAATTCATTTTAACCAGAATCTCCTCTTGAATTTCATCTAAACATGCACAGAGTGACCAGAAATAACAGGTGAAACATGTAGAGGCAGCTTATTTTCCAACTTCCGCAGCTTTTAGGTGCCGATTTTGAGATATTTGTCTAAAAAAATCTACAAAACAAGTGAGATTAGAGGAGTTTAGATTGAGATAGAAGCTGAACTAATGCTAAAGTTTGAAAAATTAACAGAATCTGTGATAATTTGTGTTGAGTTTGTTGAGTTTTACTGGGCTAATTAAAGGAGTTTCTACAGAATATACACACAAAGATGCACAAAGTAGTCAAAAATATAATGTAGTTTATTATAGGAGCACCAGACAAACACAAAAAAGACTTAAAATGATGCAGAGTTTCCTTCCGGTGTGCTTCTACATGTAACTGAACTGCGATGCTGCAGCGGCTCTACCAACGTGGGGGAATCTGCAGACGTGTGGTTGAGTAGCAGAGTGTCGGTGTTGTGATGCCGTGATCAGATCTGTGTGTAGATTAGAATGAATGTTGAAGAAATGCTTTAAAACCTTCTCGTTGCAGATGTTTGCGCTCTGGACGCGGTTAGCTTAGCTTAGCTTAGCGCAAATGCTGGAAGTGAAGGGAAACTGCTAGTGGAAGCACCGAAACCCAAGTCTGTCATGTTTTAACGGTTTTTTCATGTTTTATTTCAGATTTAGGTGATTTTATCTGCAGTTTCTGGTGTCATTTTGTCTTTTTAAAGTGCATTTAGGGTAACTTATGCCTGCTGACCTTATCTTCCTCATTAGGGTTTTAAAATGCGGCGTTCAGATGGATGCTGTCGGTTTCTCCTCACATGTTTAACGAGTCGAGGCTTCGCCGTGCTGCAGGCGGCTGAAACAGTCGACTTCCTGCTAATCTGAGGTGTTGCTTCCTGTGACAGAGTGGATTAAGACGACTGAGCAACACTTTGCACTGCACTAATTAATGTTTTCTGTCTTGCGTGCTGTAAAGTGACTTTTTTCCTACGTGGCTGCAGCCTGTCAGGTGGTTTTATACTCAGATAAGACACAGTTTGTGCTGCAGGAGGCCGTTTAACTCTTTAATTAAAGGTTTCAGTCAGAAACTATCAGACCTGAAGCTTTGAAACCAACCAGTCTGACAAAAACTTACATTTATTAATTGTTTTAATTGATTAAATTATCAGAAATCAGTGTAAATAACGGTATGCATTTAAAGATTTAACCTCCCTGCTGTTTTTTTGTTGATTTTTCTGGCCCTAAAAGAGATTTTCTGTAGTTTTTATGAAGTAAATGGTGCAGAAACTCAGATTTTTCTCTTGTAGATGGAAAATAAATGTTTGTTTCTTCCTCTTCAAGGTTTTGATCAGTTGGTAAGCAGCTGGTTTTCTTTCTGGCTTCTTCTACTGTGTTTATTACACAGTAGAAGAAGCTGATGAAGCAGAAAACAGAGCAGAAAACGAATTCAGATTTTCTTTTTTTTGTTTGGAGGTTTAGTATGCCTTAAATTCACTTTAGAATTATATGGAAACATAAACGAAGAACTTGAGAGCAACAAAATTTAAGTAAAAAAGAACCATTTTTAAACCTGAAAGATGCTTTAAGGTAGCGGTCTGCAACCTTTTTTTGCAGTAAAATTTAATCTAGTCATTTACAAGACTTTTTTTAAATTAAAAAAATTTTAAATTTTTTTAAAAAAGTTGCAACCTTTTTTGTACCACGGACCGGTCATCACACTCGATGCCCAGTCCGATGAATTGAAGCATGGTGGTGGCAGCATCATGACATGAAGCACGGTGGTGGCAGCATCATGACGTGAAGCACGGTGGTGGCAGCATCATGATGTGAAGCACGGTAGTTGCAGCATCATGACGTGAAGCATGGTGGTGGCAGCATCATGATGTGAAGCACGGTAGTGGCAGCATCATGACGTGAAGCACGGTGGTGGCAGCATCATGATGTGAAGCATGGTGGTGGCAGCATCATGACGTGAAGCACGGTGGTGGCAGCATCATGACATGAAGCATGGTGGTGGCAGCATCATGACGTGAAGCATGGTGGTGGCAGCATCATGACGTGAAGCATGGTGGTGGCAGCATCATGACGTGAAGCATGGTGGTGGCAGCATCATGACGTGAAGCACGGTGGTGGCGGCATCATGATGTGAAGCACGGTGGTGGCAGCATCATGCGAGAATGCTTCTTGGCAGGCCCTGGTCATCGAGTGCGATTCTGAAAGCTGTCAGTGGTGCAATAAAGGTTGCAACTTCTTTTTTTAATTTAAAAAGTGTCCCAAATGAATAAAATTACTTTTTATTGCTAAATGTTTATTTACTTTTTCCAGTCTCTCCGTCTTTTCAAAGAAGCTCTCCAGAGACGTTTGTTTTTATTCATTTTGGCGAAAAACGAGCACAGAGGGAAGTGACGGGAAGACCATCAAGACGTTTTTCAAAATAAAACACCCTTCAGACTCCAACGGAAATGAAATAAAAGGTTTTTATTCTTCCTGTGCGGCCCGGTGGTTGGGGACCACTGCTTTAAGGGAAATTAAAGTTATGAAACTCTACTATACGGGTTTTAATGAGACAAAAACATTTCAAAAATGTGCTTTTAAGTTAATGGAATCATCAGGTTTTATTGACATAAGGTCGACTGTTGTTGCTGCTTCAGTTTCCCTGCAGTAAACATTGTGTCCACAGTAGTTTTTAATCTCTCCTGCTGACTTCTGTCCATGAATTCAACCCATCGATTGCTCGGTTCCGACTCCTGGTCTGTCTGTTCGATTAGTTTTAATCCGTAGTTTGATTTAACTCTGCTGCCGTTCGGCCTCAGGTCCCACCGTCCTGGAGGTCTTCAACACTCTGCTCAAACACCTGAGGATGAGCGTCGACTTCGAGCTCGGCGAGACGTCCAGGAGGAACTCCAGCAGCAGCGTCTCGTCGGGTCGGGGCAAAGAGAGCGAAGAGAGGATCGTCCAGAACGCCATCATCCAGACCATCGGTACGACTGAATTTAGGGCTTCCGTACGAAAATTAAGTTGAACCATGGCTATCTAGGGCTTCCGTACGAAAATTAAGTTGGACCATGGCTATTTAGGGCTTCCGTACGAAAATTAAGTTGGACCATGGCTATTTAGGGCTTCCGTACGAAAATAAGCATCATGACGTAGGGCTTCCGTACGAAAATTAAGTTGAACCGTGGCTGTTTAGGGCTTCCGTACGAAAATAAGCATCGTGACGTAGGTCTTCCGTACGAAAATTAAGTTGAACCATGGCTTTTTAGGGCTTCCATACGAAAATTACGTTGAACCATGGCTGTTTAGGGCTTCCGTACGAAAATTACGTTGAACCATGGCTTTTTAGGGCTTCCATACGAAAATTACGTTGAACCATGGCTGTTTAGGGCTTCTGTACGAAAATTAAGTTGAACCATGGCTTTTTAGGGCTTCCATACGAAAATTACGTTGAACCATGGCTGTTTAGGGCTTCCGTACGAAAATTAAATTGAACCATGGCTGTTTAGGGCTTCTGTACGATACAAAACTTAAATACAACAAGTAAAATACGTAAATAAGGCTATAATACACATGATAAGAAAAAAATTTTATTTTATTTTGCATCTGAAAAAATAAATATTACACCTGAAACTGAAATATGGCACCAGAGAAGTGAAAATATTAAATATTGCACATGAAATAAAATAAAACACGATATAGAAGCTAATTTTGCAGTAACTATTGAGTGATCTACGTCAGGAAAATTACAATAAATTATTAAATTATAATTAAATTATATTGAATCAAAATCATTTTATTTATTATTATTTATTTTCAGTTTGTTTTAAGTTTTTATTTTACTGTTTAGCATTTAAATGTTGATTTATTGAATCCCAACATAAAATTACACTTTTTTAAACAATTAAATCAGGAAAACATATCATTATTTTACAGAGTCATGATATTTGTCATTTTTTTGAAAGAAAAATTATTTATAATAACGATTAAAAAATTAATTAATTAACTAAAATCACAGATTTTTTTTTTAACTGTAAAGAAAACAGGCCAAAAACTTGTATTTTTAAAAGTGTTTGACTGTAAAATAATATTTTTTTTACTGTATTTAAATCAGCAACAGCGTCATCATAGTACAGGTAAATCCACTCACTTTATGAGCCTCAGCAACAGTGAAGATGTACAAATTATAAACCTTAATTTACAGTTTAAACAGGTCAAACTGTAAATAACATCCACATGTTAGCATTTTTACAAATAGTGAGTCAATCTTTTGCGACATGTGACGTTAAAATAACAGTTGTATGTGTTTAAATCAGCATTATTTTACAGATATTTGCTGTTATTTTCACAGTTTTACAGTTTTTGAGTTTTTTTGAATCAAAAATAATGTAGAGAATAATGTAGGTAAACTAGAATAAAGTTGAATTAGGACAGTAAGATGTACCTCTGGCGATTATACTGAGGTAATATCACACGTCATGATGAAATCCTGAACCTGAAGATGAGGTTTCAGCTTCCTGCAGACGGTCGTACAGTTTGACGTCCTCTGGTTGGACACATCTGCTGCTCTTCATGTGATTTGATCCAGATAAAGATGAGCTGAAAGTGTGTTTTTCCCTCCAGGCTTCTTCGGTGGAAACCTGCCGGACTACCAGCGAGCTGAAGTCATGATGTTCATCATGGGGAAGATTCCGGTCTACGGGACTCCCTGCCACACTCTGGACACCGTCAAGATCGGGTCAGTGAGCGCTCGTTATCGAGAGACGGTTCGGATCTTAAAGTTTTTACTGTCTGACAGAAAACACCTCAACTGTCTGAAACGCCTCGTCTGAAGCTCAGGTTTTTGTTCCTAAAGCTGTAAAAATGATGATTAGACCACTTTTTGTTTTGTTTTTTATCTTCAAAGTCGACACAACAGACCTTCAGCATTGATAGTTTAGGTCCAAAGAATTGCAGCATGGTGGTGGCAGCATCATGATTTAATGCTCTAGAACTTCACATTTAAACGTCTAAGAACCTTTAATAATAGCCTAAACCAAAGAATGCTGATAAATTCAAGCTTTGTGATGCATGTTTGGAGTTTTTATGTGAAGCTTGAGAAGAATTAAAGTGTAATTTTAGCATTTTTCTGCAGGTGACGTTCAATTGGATCTTTTCCCAGCAGGTTTTATCCATTTAATGCTCCATAACGTCTCATGTAAACATCTCAGAAGAACAATCAGTAATGCTGATGAATTTGATTTCTTGAAGCATGAGGTTTTATCTCGTTTAATGCTTGATTAATTCGTATTTAAACGCCACAGAATTATGATTAATAGCTTAAACCTGAAGAAAACACCAAGAAAAGGAATATCTACATTAAATCTGTAGATGAAAATGTCCGTTAAAACCAAGAAAAACTTCCCATAGTCACATATTTGTATGACAGCCATCAGGTTTCTCTTAATCAAGTTGTTTCGGTTTAAATGAACTGTAGACGCCAGTTGGTTCTACAGAATGAGGTTAAAGAACATCATGCCTCCGACTGGTTTTGTTTCACTAAATGAGCTGCTTTCCTTGCCGCTGAAGTTCAGAAGATGTTGTTGTGTTCATTTTGGGCTTTGGTTCTGACTGGAAATCTGTCGTTTGTGACTCAGGCATCAGGGAACGAAGAGGATCCAGACGATGCTGCTGAGCTCCCTCATCATGGTGAGTCTTCAGCCCGACTGTACTGCAGCCTGACGTTAACTCATTCATTAGTTCAGTGATTTAGCGTCTAGTTTCTGGATGCTGAAGTGTTTTGTCTCTGGATGTAATGTTTCAGAGTCAGCTGATGTCTGACGTCACATCTGAGCGTGTTTATTCACATTATTCTGGTAAAATCGTGGAGTTAAGTTTGGCAAAGTCTTGACGAAACTAATCTTAGCAACACCGCCGACTCCAGACCAGAAAACACCTCCTTCTGATGTGATGGTGTCGCCGTAAAACTCCATAAGTGGCTCGGAGGGACGGACGCATGGTGCTGATGTAAAATATACACCTTTATTTAATCTCAGAACCACGTTGAGGTTGATGTTTCCTTTACAAAAGAGCAAAAACGCCGTTAAACAGATGATGGAGACTTTAGTCCAGCCGTTGATGCCAAGGACTTGCTTGAGTTTCTCGAGGACGATTCACCTCCATCAGTTCGAGACTACATTGATATAAATCCACTGAACCTCAAAGATCTTCAAGGTCTTCAAGAAAACTCAAGCAAGTCCGGGTACTACCAAATGCCTCGTAGTTTCAAGGGTACCATCTGGACTTGTTCCTCGAAGACGTCAAAGATGTCAAAGGTCTTCAAGGTCTTCAAGGTCTTCGAGAAACTCAAGCAAGTCCAGATGCTACCATTGAACCTACGAGGCATCTGGTGGCATCTGTACTTGCTTTAGTGTCTCGAAGACCTTGAAGACCTTCGAGGTCTTTGCGGTCTTCGAGGTCTTCGAGAAACTCAAGCAAGTCCGAATGCTATGATTGAAACTACGGGGATAACCATGACCTGGATGACTGAGAACCTTCTCAGACTTGATACCAGGGCTCGGCATGCTTTGGGGATTCAGTTGGGAAGCGCATACCTTGGACTGATTTTAGCAACTTCAACGCACTTGAAGGGTGTTCCTCTCCTGGAAAATGGCATCAGGTTTGGGCTCAGTATTGGTGGATAGTAAATATCAAAGGACTCGGATTGGATCGGGGCGAAAGAAACACGATTCAGGTTGTGTAAGGAGGTAAAAGGCCTTTAAAACTAAAGAGAAACCAGCAACTGTCACACCTTAAAAAAAGGAAAACGTACCCTATCATAGCCTGAAACCCACCATGGTAGGTTTTGTGGTGTTCTAGTGGTTGGCGGTTGGTTAAGGGAAGAACAGTTCATCAACCAGCTATTATCTCCAGAAGAACAGAGTTATGTTGTTCTGTGCGTCATAAGCAGAAGAAAAACTGCTGCTAATTGGCTGCAGAAGCTTTAACGATGAAAACGAAGAGCACAGTCCCACTCAGAGGTGTCAGATGGCCTCTAACGAATGAGGACGACGCTTTGAAATAAGAATGAGTCATTCAACTAATTAGGTAATAATAAATTAGCAGGTTGTTGCTGCTCATTTCTTGACATTTCCTTCGTTATGTGACGTATTTATGATCCGGGAGCTCCATGAAGGCGTTTCCTTCTGCTTCTTCGTTGAGGATGCAGCAGCGCTAACATTGATGCAGCTACATGCAAAAACCACAAAACCATTAATAGCAGCTTAAACCGAAGAAAACACCAAGAAGAACTGTTTTTATACACATGGAGGGCAGCATTTTTTTCCTTTGCTGCAAAGAAAGTTCAATTTAAAGTTGAATTTTAACACAAATAAAGCAGGTTTGCTACAAAAACAAGCAACAATGCTGATAAATTTCATTTTTTCATGCATGTTTGTGGATTTTAAGTGAAGTTTGAGAAGAATTCAAACGTAATTGGGCCTTTTCACGCCACATTTTACTCATTTAGTGCTCAATAATGAGTCATGTAAACGTCTCAGAACGATTATTAATAGCTTAAATCAACATGTGGAGAGCAAAATATTTCAATTCTGCAGCAGTAAAAGTGGAATTTAAATCTGAAATAGGCAGATTTGATTAATAACAGTCAATAATGCTGATAAATTTCATTTTTTCAGGCATGTTTGTGTTTTTTTGTGTAGTTTTAGAAGAATTAAAACGTAGCTGCTGAAGAATTTGACATGTAAACATCACAGAATGATGATTATTGACTTAAAGTGAGCTCCATAGCGGCGTCTCCTGCTTCTGCTTCGTGGCGTTGAGGATGCAGCGGCGCTAACATGCATGCGCCTCCACCCAGCTCCTTCCCCCGCTGCATCCTCGTCGGCTGGATGTCCTCGGCCGCCCCCCCTCCGGCTCGACGCCACCTGCTCCCCGGTGCAGCTGGAGGAGGGTGAAAGGTCGGAATATTTATAACGCCGGGCGGCTGCAGATGGGGCCGAGGGGAGTAAGAGGATTGTGTCGATTTAATCGGCGTCTGTGTGCAAACTGTGGTGACACCGGGGCCAAAGCCCAGAGGCTGGAGGGCTGCTGGTCGGTCGGGGTGAAGGCTGGAGGGGGATCAGTCGCTGCTCCGGTCGCCTCGTCTGGGAGGTGTGAAACCTTCTGAACACCAAAACCCACCGACATGCTTGTTATCTTTAAAACAGTCGCCAAAATGACCCCATTAATCAGCAGGAAACTGTCAAAACACATCCCTGAGGTGCTTTAAACTCACTTTAATCTACGTTTCATTTAAAAATCCACCAAAAATAAACGATTACTTCTATTAAGATTCTGTGAAAAATTAAAAATTCTACACTCCTTGGTGCAGCTGTGAAGCTAGCAGTGACTCGGCTGTGGCAAACAGTCATGTGACGAAAATTCTCCTTCTTCGTGGCTGTTCCGTTTTCATTTTTACTGTGAAAAATGAACCTACAGCGAGGAAAAATGGAGCTGAGACGGAGCTCAGAGGGTCAACATGAGGCAGAGGCTGGACCGAACCGCTGGGAGTGAATCACAGATACGGTTCTGAAATCGACATCCTGACCCTGAAACCTCACTGCCTCCAGTTTAAGCCCAGGCGTTTCCACGGTTACGCCGAGCTCAGCTGGAGTCGGGCATCAAACCTGTGCATCGTGTCGAACATGCAGGACGGCAGCGGCAGAGTAACGGTCGAATCATGATCTAATCAGATCGGGTTTAAGGCCTCCTGCTGGGATCATTAATCGTCACGGCGGCGAAGGTCGACATTCGGACGGTTCCAGCTGCTTGTGGTTTAATCCTCCCTCCTCTCTCCTCCACCTCAGGTGACCTCCGGCTTCAAGTCCAAGTCCATGGCGGCGGCGTTGCCTCCTCCCTTCCTGGATCCTCTGTTCTCCATCTCCCTGATGGAGGACAGCGAACTGAGGCAGCTGGTCCTGGAGATCCTGCTCAACATCATCGATCGCCACGACAACCGGGCCAAGCTGCGCGGCATCAGGTCGGTGTTGAGGAGCGTCTTACTGTTTAATACTGTAGAGACCAGCTTTTAACATAGCTAGCATTGTTCAAGATTAATTCATTCATTTCTGATAATAATTTAATGGGTTTAGGATATATTAACTGATAAAGCAGAAAAAGAAGAAGGTCGTGCATGTCGGTAAATGTATTCTATTTTTGCTGTAGTTCCTGGTTGTTCCACCAGGTGGAGCTTCTTCCTGTTTAATACTGTAGAGACCAGAGGAGGCGTCACTCAGACTACAGTTCATGTTGGAAGCAGAGAGCATTGTGGGAGTTTAGCTAGCAACGGACACCATGACAGAGACTTCTGTGGTGGTTAATGACCTCCGACTAGAGCTCATGAGGGAACTGGGATCAACTAGGACAGTTTTTCTATCAACGTTATGTAACAGATCCATGTTTGTGGCCCAAATCATGTGTCTAAAACAACGATTTCACCAATTAGCAAATGTCCAATGTGATCATTTTGTGTTCTCAGTTAATAAAGTAATGATTGATAACAGTTGGGGGAGGCTAACTTGCAGTGGGCACCATGACACAGACTTCTGTGACGTTTAATGGGTACCAAACAGAGCTAACGTATAAAGATGAGCTGTAAGCTACTAAGACATGCTTCTATACCCAAGTGGCAAAAGTTATCAAGCTGGTTTTCCAGTAAATGTCACTTGTCAATGGGCAAAATAGCTTTATTACCCTCTGTACGTCATTTTTGAAATTGATTATTGATTGATCGAGGACTGGTTTCCCATTAGATTCTTGTTTAAATGAGATTCTCTTTTCTGTCTTGTCTGTTGCAGAATCATTCCCAACGTCGCAGCGCTGAAGATCAAAAGAGAGAAGATTTCCAAGCAAGACGTCGCTTTCATGAAGAAGGTAGAAAATCCAAGTTACTGTCAACCTTCACGTCTAAAGCATTGATAAGTTCAGACGAAGGCTTGGATTCAAAGTGCCAAAGCCTGAATTTCTGCAAAGAAGCTAAAGAAGTTAGCATGATGCTCAGAGCTTAAAAACTCAAACCCAACATTTAGATAAACCTTTAAAGTTGCAAACCTCGTGTTTTGTTGACATAATAATGTTAACTTATTGCTGTGTGTAATTTAAGCTCAAATGTCCAATTATTGATTTCAAACTAAATTCAATTTGATTAAACTTCATTAAATTGGCTTGATAGCTGAATTTCTTCTTCATTCTGAAGTTGTTATTTCAATTTACCTACCAATAAACTTATTTTTTAAAATTAGCGAAGTAAAACACAGTAAAAAGGTAAATAACACTGAAAAAATCCTTAAAAATACGAGTTGGAACAACTAGATTTTAAAGGCTTGTCATCATTAAAAATCCTTTGTAGTTTCTTGGTTGGACATAATTTTATTAGAAGTTGTTGTAACTCAAAAAGATTGATGGAAATCTGCGTTCTTTGGAGAGATGCTAACGTAGCTAAAGAAGTTAGCATGATGCTAATAGCCACGCTAATGGAAGATATGCCAGGTTGAAATGTAGAAGCTGTTTTATCTTGATAAAACTTTACGCTAACAGGTTCTAAGAGCTGCAGACGGTTATATTGGTGTAAGAATCATCAATACCTAACGAGCTAATGGGCTTAGCGTAGCGGAAACATGGAAGGAACAAAGCTAGCGTCCCCAGCATCCTCTTTGATTTAACGCCTTGGCAGGACGAGGTCGCTCCCCGTCACGTCGTGGCATTTCTCAGTTTGAGCTGCTCACCTGTGAATCCCACCTGAGCTGTGACGGGACTTTAACCTCCCGTCGCCTCGGCCGGCGTCACGTCCGGCGTTCGGAGCAGGTGAAGCCGAATCCGACTCCCGGCTGCTGTCGGAGGTCGCCGGCGCTCTAATTGTGATTCATTAGCGCTGAATGGAAGCCGCCGGCCTTCGCTTTCCATTAACCTGCGAGTCAAGAGCCGGGGTCCCGAGGAGGAAACCTGCAGCGGGTTTATTTATTTCATGGAGGCCTCGACACTCGCAGCTGCTCTCAGGCCGATTCTCTTAATTGGATTCATCTTTTCTTTGGCATTTTCATTTTCTGGCACAATAACTTCCTCTAGAGCCGAGCCGAGGTTCAGGACGGGCCGATTAGGGGTTTAAGCTGCTGATTGTTTCCTCGACTGAGCTGTGAGCTCAGCGACAACCAGAGAGGAGTTAGAAACGCCGAGGAAGGTTCTGGGTTGATCAGTTCATCAGGACTGGAGCAGCTGGAATCTACAGGCAACGACTGGAAGCTGAATCTGGACGATCGGTTCAGGTGAATCTGAGGGTCGGAGTTAAATACATGAGTTCTCTGGTGTGTCGGTCTGGTTCTGAGACTTTATGGACACATGTTGGGACGTTGGGTTCGAGTTTAGAGTCGTTTTGTTCCAGGTTCAAGTCACTTTGTTCAAGTTTTAAGTTGTTTTGATCAATTCAGAGTCATTTTGTTCAAGTTTCAAGTCATTTTGTTGAGGTTTAGAGTCATTTTGATTAATTCCGAGTCATTTTGTTCAAGTTTTGAGTCAATTTATTCAAGTTTCAAGTCATTTCATTTAATTCCGAGTCATTTTGTTCCAATTCTGAGTCTATTTAGACAAGTTTCAAGTCATTTTGATAAATTTTGAGTCATTTTGTTCAAGTTTTGAGTCTTTTTAGACAAGTTCCAAGTCATTTTGATCCGTTCTGGCTCATTTTGATCAAGTTTCAAGTCATTTTGTTCGAGTTTCAAGTCGTTTTGTTTGAGTTTCAAGTCGTTTTTGATCCATTTTGGGCCATCTTGTTCAAGTTCCGAGTCATTTTGCTCAATTTAGAGTCATTTTGTTCAAATTTTAGAGTCATTTTGTTCAAGTTTCAAGTCGTCTTATTCAAGTCTCAAGTCATTTTGATAAATTCTGAGTCATTTTCTTCAAGTTTTGAGTCTTTTTAGACAAGTTTCAAGTAATTTTGATCAATTCTGGCTCATTTTGATCAAGTTTCAAGTCTTTTTAGAGAAGTTTCAAGTCATTTTGTTTAAGTTTCCAGTCATTTCAATTCATCCTGAGTCATTTTGTTTGAGTTTCAAGTCGTTTTGTTTGAGTTTCAAGTCGTTTTGTTTGAGTTTCAAGTCGTTTTTGATCCATTTTGGGCCATTTTGTTCAAGTTCCGAGTCATTTTGCTCAATTTTGAGTCATTTTGTTCAAATTTTAGTGTCATTTCGATCAAGTTTTGAGTCATTTTGTTCAAGTTTCAAGTCGTCTTATTCAAGTTTCAAGTCATTTTGATAAATTCTGAGTCATTTTCTTCAAGTTTTGAGTCTTTTTAGACAAGTTTCAAGTAATTTTGATCAATTCTGGCTCATTTTGATCAAGTTTCAAGCCTTTTATAGAAGTTTCAAGTCATTTTGTTCAAGTTTCCAGTCATTTCGATTCATCCTGAGTCATTTTGTTTGAGTTTCAAGTTGTTTTTGATCCATTTTGGGCCATCTTGTTCAAGTTCCGAGTCATTTTGCTCAATTTTGAGTCATTTTGTTCAAGTTTTTAGTCTTTTTAGACAAGTTTTAAGTCAGTTGCTCAAATTTCAAGTCATTTTGATCAATTTTGTTTAAGTTTTAATTCTTTCTAGACAAGTTTCAAGTCATCTCGATCCATTATGAGTCATTTCGTTCAAGTTTCAAGTCCTTTTGTTCAAGTTTCGAGTCTTTTTAGACAAGTTTAAAGTCATTTCAATCCATTCCAAGTCACTTTGATCAATTCCGAGTCATGTTGTTCAAGTTTCAAGTCATTTCTATCAGTTTAGGGCCGTAAACGTTGTGTTGAACATGCATCTGCGTCACAATCCAGCTTTGTGTCCAGTAACTGCATTGAAGCGAACAAGCTGAGCCTCCTGGACCTTAACCCGTCACCAGGTGGCGCTGTGGGACACATGGCTGCAATAAACAGAGTAGAAGAAGCAGGAAGATAATTCTGTTTTCTCTAAACCGCTAAAAAAAGAACTTGAAGAATCTTTGTTCGTTTGCAAAACAAGTCTTTAGGCGTGTTTTTCAGTCATGTTCTTCTTTCATGTCAGCTGGTTCCAAACTGAGTTCCAGGAAGAGTCAGAACTCGGAGGTTGAACGTCTGAAGAAGGTTTAGGGTTCGGTTTTCCACCTCCCTGTCCTCCAGCTAAACGCTCTGTCTTGGTCTCCTCAGCACGGCCAGCAGCTCTACCGCCACATCTACCTGGGCTGCAAGGAGGAGGACAACGTCCACAAGAACTTCGAGCTGCTCTTCACCACCTTGGCCACGCTGACCATCGAGCTGGCCAACGAGGAGGTGGCCATCGACCTGATCCGGCTGGCCGTCGCCCTGCAGGTAGGAGCCGGTCGGAGGCTTTCAGGCTCTCAGGTTGTGGCTTGTTTCCAGAGTTTATCCACAGGAAGCTTTCAGTCGTATCGGACACGTTTCAGCAGGAGTCCAGGTCCAGGGAGCTTCAGGTCGATTTGTTGGAGTGGAAAGTTTAGAATCATCTTATTCAAGTTTAGAGTCTTTTTATAGAAGTTTCAAGTCGTTCTGATCAATTCTGAGTCATTTTGTTCAAGTTTCAAGTCTTTCTAGACAAGTTTCAAGTTATTTTGATCCGTTTGGGTCATTTTGTTCAAGTTTCAAATCTTTTTATAGAAGTTTCAAGTCTTTTTGGTCAAGTTTCAAATCATCTTATTCAAGTTTAAAGTCATTTTGATAAATTCTGGTCTGCTCATTTGGTTCAAATATTGAGTAGTTTTATTTAAGTTTTTAATCTTTTTAGACAAGTTTCAAGTAATTTTGATCAATTCTGGCTCGTTTTGTTTAAGTTTTAAGTTCTTTTGTTTGAGTTTCAAGTCATTTTGATCAGTTTTTGGCCATTTTGTTCAAATTTCAAGTCATTTTGCTCAAGTTTTAAGTCTTTTCAGACAAGTTTTGTGTCATTTGCTTAAGTTTCAAGTCATTTTGATCCATCCTGAGTCATTTTGTTTAAGTTTAAAGGCTTTCTAGACAAGTTTCAAGTCATTTTGATTCATCCTGAATCATTTTGTTCAAGTTTCGAGTCATTTTGATCAATTCTGAGTAATTTTGTTCAGGCTTTTAGTCTTTTTAGACAAGTTTTAAGTCGTTTGCTCAAGTTTCAAGTCATTTTTTTCATGTTTTGTGTAATTTTGATCAGTTTTGGGCCATTTTGTTTAAGGTTTGGCTCATTTTGCTTAAGTGTCAGCTTCAGGTCAGTTCAATCTATTCTGTCATGTTGTTCCAGTTTCCAGTCATTATGTTCTTGATACACTCAGCAGGTCAAACATCTTTGCAGCCTCCTTTCAGACGGTTCTTCACTGTGTTGCTGCACAGGTCGACTCCTTCGACAGAGTTTACAGCCAGATTTAAATCCGGTATATTTGGTTTTTGAAGGTGCAGTTTCACAACTTTCTGATCGCACCTCGGAGCAAAGCGAGGAGGTGAGGAACCAAACCTGATGTCTGACCTTGCAGCTCCACGTTCAGACCCTCCGTGATGCTTCAGACCCTCCGTGTGGTCGGGGTGATCACGTTGTCAGGTTAGCGTGTTTGACGAGCAGCCGTGTTGTCGTCGTCACGGGTCGACTCGTTAATGTCATCAGACTGCAGACGACGCTCGGCTCCAACCAGACCTCGGAGGTGTGAAGACGACGCTGCAGCTGCATGTCGGAGCGTCACGCTGAGGTCTGGTCGTTTCTGAATGTCGTGGTGAAACAGGAACGCCGAGGCCTCGTTGACCGGGAAGATCTCCTCCAGGATCTGGACTTCTTAAACCCTCATAGGGAAGGGAAGGTCCAGGAAGAGGATCTGTGACAAGAACCAACAGAACCTACAGAACCTACAGGCTCAGTCCAATCAGAGCTCCTCATACCACTAAAACCCAGAGTAGAGTAGAATAAAATAGAATAAAATAGAAAAGAATAGTGTAGAATAGAATAGGGTAGAGTAGAGTAGAGTAGAGTAGAGTAGAATGAAATAGAAAAGAATAGAGTAGAGTAAAATAGAGTAGAATAAAATAGAATAGAGTAAAAAAGAATAAAGTAAAATAGAATAGAATAAGACAGAATAGAGTAGAGTAGAATGCAGTAGAGTACAATAAAGTAGATTACAATGAAATATAGTAGAGTAGAACTGAGTAGAATAGAATAAAATAGAAAATAGAATAGAATTGAATAGAGTAGAGTAGAAAAGACTAGGGTAGAGTATAGTAAGATAGAACACAGTAGAGTAGAACAGAGTAGAATAAAATAGAATAGAGCAAAGTAGGGTAAGGTAGAGTACAGAACAGTAGAGCAGAATAAAGTAAAATAGATTACAAAGTAAAATGGAGTAGAGTAGAATGGAGTAGAATAAAATAAAATACAGTAGAGAAAAGTACAATAGAGTAAAATAGAGTAGATTAGAGTCGGTAAGAGTAGAGTAAAATAGAATACAGTAGAATGGAGTACACTACAATAGGAATGAATAAAATAGAGTAGAGTAGAGTCGAGTAGAGTAGAACTACTTTATTGATCCCCAAAGAGAAATCCTGTTGTTACAGTAGTAAGAGTAAAGTGACCACCACAATAAATAAAATAGAAAAATGTACCACGATCAATGAACAATAAATATAATATGAATAAAACAACATGAACTAAATTACAAAAAAACAAAAAACATAAAAATCAACAGTGAACTTAAACTGATTGTTTTTAATCTGAGTTCCTGGAGCTCAGAGGGTCGTCTGGCTTCAGCAGATCAACCCTTGGAGACGGACCGTTACCGCTGCATCGTCACGGCAACAAACGACCTCAGGCCGCTCTCTGTTGCCGTGGCGACGACCTTTTAGCTGACAGGGTGGGAACTCAGTGGAACGTTGGGGTCGACTTCCTGCACGCTGGAATCTCTGGTCACGGATCAACAGGATCAAGAGTCAGATCTTCAGGGTTCAGGTTCTGGGGGCGTTTTGAGGAACGTCGAAGCCTCACTGGCCACTAAGAAACGTGCAAACCCTTTCCAAAGACGCTCGATCGATGTTTGAATTCCACCTTAAATAACTCACTTCCTGTCTGGCTCCTGCAGGACATGGCTCTGGGCAGCGAGGAGAACCTGCCGATGTTCATCCGCTGTGGCATCAACGCCCTGGTGGCGGCGTACCTCAACTTCCTGGGCCAGATGATCGCCAACCCTCCGTTCTGTCAGCACGTCAGCAAGGTGCGGCTTCGCTTCAGGTTCCTGCCGTTGAACCGGTTTGTTCCTTATTATTAACCGTTCTCTGTTTCTTCAGGTGATCGAGCTGAGGAACCTGGACGCTCCCTACCTCCTCCCAGAGCACATCTTCAGAGATAAATGTCCGTAAGTATCCAGAGCATCAGGCTGAGTCGAGGCTCTTTATCACCTCGCTGAGCTTTTACAGGTGAATCCAATCAACAACCAGACAAACTACAGCTTCAGACATCATCATGACGCCGACTAGAGTGTAATGAGGTGTTGAGTCCTGACTGAAGCAGCATTCGACTTCTCAGAATAAGTTAAATTTTGAACTTTCTATTCATATTATTGAAATTCTATGGTTTCTTTAAGGGATTTAAGCTTCTTTAGACGTCTTGGTTTGTGTAAGTTCTCAATAATAATATCGATAAAACACCAACAGTTCTTCTGCAATGTACTGAACATCAGCAGTCTGCAACCTTTTTTGAACTACGGACCTGGCGGGCCTGTCAAGAAGCATCCCCACATGATGCTGCCACCACCGTGCTTCACGTCATGATGCTGCCACCACCATGCTTCACGTCATGATGCTGCCACCACCATGCTTCACATCATGATGCTGCCACCACCGTGCTTCACATCATGATGCTGCCACCACCATGCTTTAAATTATGATGCTGCCACCACCATGCTTCACATCATGATGCTGCCACCACCGTGCTTCACATCATGATGCTGCCACCACCATGCTTTAAATTATGATGCTGCCACCACCATGCTTCACATCATGATGCTGCCACCACCGTGCTTCACATCATGATGCTGCCACCACCATGCTTCACATCATGATGCTGCCACCACCGTGCTTCACATCATGATGCTGCCACCACCATGCTGCTTCACATCATGATGCTGCCACCACCGTGCTCACGTCACTGCCACCACCGTGCTTCACATCATGCTTCACATGCTGCCACCACCGTGCTTCACATCATGATGCTGCCACCACCATGCTTCACATCATGATGCTGCCACCACCGTGCTTCACATCATGATGCTGCCACCACCGTGCTTCATGATGCTGCCACCACTGCACATCATGATGCTGCCACCACCGTGCTTCATCATGATGCTGCCACCACCGTGCTTCACATCATGATGCTGCCACCACTTGCTTAGCGATGCTGCCACCACCATGCTGCTGTTGCCACCACCGTGCTTCACATCATCATGATGCTGCCACCACCGTGCTTCACCTCATGATGCTGCCACCACCGTGCTTCATGTCATGATGCTGCCACCACCGTGCTTCACATCATGATGCTGCCACCACCATGGTTCAATTCATCAGACCGGTCATCAAGCACGATGCACCATGGACCAGTTTCAAGCAAGACAGTTTTCTACAGACCGGTCATCGCGCTCAACAACTGGTCTGACGAATTGAAGCATGGTGGTGGCAGCATCATGGTATGAAGCACGGTAGTGGCAGCATCATGATGTGAAGCACGGTGGTGGCAGCATCATGACATGAAGCACGGTGGTGGCAGCATCATGACATGAAGCACGGTAGTGGCAGCATCATGATGTGAAGCACGGTGGTGGCAGCATCATGACATGAAGCACGGTAGTGGCAGCATCATGGTATGAAGCACGGTAGTGGCAGCATCATGATGTGAAGCACGGTGGTGGCAGCATCATGACATGAAGCACGGTGGTGGCAGCATCATGACATGAAGCACGGTGGTGGCAGCATCATGACATGAAGCACGGTAGTGGCAGCATCATGATGTGAAGCACGGTGGTGGCAGCATCATGTTGGGATGCTTCTTGGCAGGCCCCACTTTCAAGCAAGACAATTTTCTACCTACTAGTCATCGTCCATAGAAACATGTCTTGTTTGAAACCGGTCCGTGGTGCGTCACAGGTTGCAGACCGCTGTTATAAACCTTTAAATCTGTTCTTTATGAAGATCTTTGTCCTCAGCATGAATCAGATCCTCTCCTCGGTTTGTTTCGTTTCAGCTCTCGGCTCCGTCCAGACGTCCAAAATCAGCAGCATCAGCAGATAAAACCTGATTATGAGATTATCAGAGTCTATTTCTGAGTTAAATCCGCCTCATAGTTTCAGCCTCTGCGGCGACATTCAGCAGCTTCAGAGGCTAAATTTGGACCCGAGTGCTTCCTGTAGATTATCAGAACGTCCAGATGTTCCTTTAGAAGCTCTCAGTCTCCGTCCTTCTCGTCCTCAGACTCCCCGAATCTCTGGACAAAGACGACCGGCAGCTGTACTTCCAGACGGCCGACATGGCCGAGTGTCTGGCGGGTCCAGGATACAACGCAGAGCGGCTGTCCGTCCCCTACATCCCCCAGGTCACAGGTACGACCAGATCAGCCTCCGTTGGTGGATGTTAGACTGGAGGGAAGGGCTGCTGGGGAGCCTGGAGATCTGCTTCGTGCACCTTTCTAAAACGTTTCTGAACTGAAGCTGATCTTTAAGCTCCTGAAACCTGCTTGATTCGTCCTTTAATGCAGCAAATTATCGCTTAAACTTCACCAGAAATAAGGAAAGCATCACAGTTTCCTGAAACGCCTGGAATAGTTTGATTTGATGCATTTAAAAGGTGCATTTTAAGACTTTGCAGCCACAAAGACACACAGCTGTTAAAACAACAGGAAATAATGTAGGTTAAAGCAGCTCTTGTTTAGAAAACGTAGATCTGGGTTGATTGTTTACATGCATCTGCTTCGTCTTTGTCCAAATGAATTAATCAGACTCTGAATTCAAACTTTGATTTCCTCCTGATCGAGCTGTGAAAAGCGTCTCGTCTTTGGTCTAACAGGCAGTTTTCTCCTGCTCTCTTTCTTCCTTTTGCCTCCGTGTCACTTCAGTTCTTTACACAGTAGGAAAAATCCTGCACAGGTGCAAGCAGACGTCCAGAGGTAACGACCGGAGTGGAGCCGCCGTGGCTTCATGTAGACGTAGAGTCTAGAGTCCTGCCCTTAGAGCCGGTTCGGTCCAGTAGAGAGGAAACGCTGCAGAGTCAGAGCAGTGAAAAGGCTTCAGCAGACAGAGAGCTGTTAGTGAGGCTTCTGATAACTTCATGACGATAATAATCGACTTTATTTATGCAGCGTCTTTTTAAAAACACAGTTTACAAAGTGATTTACAGCTGAACCAGAAAACAAAAGGAGGATCTGAACATGGAAGTGAAGGAAAGAACAAGTGGAATAAAGTCAGTGAGAGGGTAAAACCATGAACAGGAAAATAATAAATAAGGAAATAAAGTAAAGGTAGAAGAAAAGAAAATAAACAATAAAATAAACAAAGGACAAAGAAAAAAACTATGATAATAATAACAACAATAATAATAATAACAAGGGTAACAACAATATTAATTGCATTAACAACAACTATAATAGCAACAATAACAGCAACAATAACAAAATAGCAACAATAATAAAAACAATAATAACAAAAGTAACAATAATATTAATTTCATTAACAATAACAGTAATAAAAACAACAATAATAGCCACAATAACATCGATAGCAACAACAACGATAACAACAATAATAACAATAATAACAAAGAAATAACAACAATGATAGCAACAACAACAACAATAACAATGATAGCAATAACAATAATAAATAACAACAATAAAAGCAACAACAATAACAATAATAACAACAATAATAACAATGATAGCAATAACAATAATAAATAACAATAATAACAACAATAACAACAATGATAAAAAACAATAACGGCAACAATAATAACAATAATAACAACTATAATAACAATAATAGCAACAACAATAACAATAATAACAATAACAATAATAACAACCATAATAATAATAAGAACAATAACAACAATAATAACAACAATAACAACAATGATAGCAACAACAACAACAATAACAATGATAGCAATAACAATAATAAATAACAACAATAAAAGCAACAACAATAACAATAATAACAACAATAATAACAATGATAGCAATAACAATAATAAATAACAATAATAACAACAATAACAACAATGATAAAAAACAATAACGGCAACAATAATAACAATAATAACAACTATAATAACAATAATAGCAACAACAACAACAATAGTAACAATAACAATAATAACAACCATAATAATAATAAGAACAATAACAACAATAATAACAACAATAACAATAGCAACAACAAAAATAGCAACAATAACAACGATAGCAACAACAACAATAATAACAACAATAATAAACATAACAATAATAGCAGCAATAAAAACAACAACAATAATAAACATAACAATAATAGCAGCAATAAAAACAACAACAATAATAAACATAACAATAATAGCAGCAATAAAAACAACAACAATAATAAACATAACAATAATAGCAGCAATAAAAACAACAACAATAATAAACATAACAATAATAGCAGCAATAAAAACAACAACAATGACCACAATACCAATAATAGCAACAATAGATATTCCATTAATAACAACGACAACAACAACAGTCATAATGAATTGAAAACGCTGGATTAAACCCAGTCTGCTTTGAGTCAGGTTTGTTTTCTTCCACAGTTAAAGTTAACATGTGTAGTTCAGGAGATTCTGTATGAACACTGTTTATTTAAATGACTTAACTATCAGGATGGGAACAGGAAACAGGAAGCTCCTGCTTCATTATAACGTCTGTTTCCAGTTTGCATTGAGCTCAAAACTCCACTCTACTGTCAGTCTTCTGTCTAAAGTCTGTGGTGTTAGAGGAAAACATAGAACTCTCTTTATTAAAAACCTTCTGAATGCAGCTTCATATGTCAAAACTGCAGTCATTTAACGGACAGGAGCAGGATCCAACCAAAACTAGACCCTTCAATCAGCAGAGACCTGTAGACGGACCCCTGTAGCTCTTCTTAAAGGACAGGTGTTGTGTTTAGCTGCAGACGTCAGACTGAACATGTACCTTATTGATCTGATCATGTCTGTAACTGTTCTCCCTGCGTTGCGTTTGGACTCTTTGCGGTGAGTAAACGTCGGTGAATGTAGATGATCTGTGCAGATTTTAGCTGTTGTACTTTGTGCCGTCGATGTTGATGTTGTGAAGAAGTTTTTATTCATGTGGAGCTTCAGACAGAAAGTCTCAACACAGAACAACCGACCTGCTGGAAACGGCTGCTGCAGGTTGATACGAAGGACTCAGAACATTTAGGCTAAACTTAATGCTGCAGCTACGGAAATACAGAATTCCTGCTACGTTTATGCAGAGAGTCCAAGTTCTACGTGTTTAGGAGACTCATGGCAAGACTGCAGAACCAATTACAGTCCGACAACTCCAGGGTTGTGTTTTAGTCTGAACAGGCAGAAACTCAGACGTCCATGTTGGTTTCTTGGTGAGTCTAATCAGTCATTTCCTGTCCTTCCCTGCTCTAACATGGCTCTAATATGGGACTCTTCAATCTGTGTTTTCTACCACCATGACCGACTCATTCGAATACACTGAACAAAAATATGAACGCCCCATGTGAAATATTGATGCCTCATGAAGTGCACCACCCAAAGTGAGCGTATACTGTCTGGTACTTGGACTAAATGGATGTTTCTCTTGATTAGTGTCCCAAATTTGAGTCCACCACTGCCTCAGTGATGCATTAATTCCATTCAGTCCATGGGTGTGGCATATCCAGACGCTGCTCCAACACAATGAGCAGTACTCAGACACTCCTTATACTGGGGACAATAAAAGGCCACCCCAACATGTCACATGTTGACCAAAGCAGCAATGCCTCAGATGACTCCAGTCATGAGGGAACGTGTCATTGGCATGTTGAACAAGCCGGATGTGTCCATCCTGTGCTGGGGTGGTCACACGTGGCCGACGTGGATGAGGTGGATTTGCAGTACTGCAGTCTGTTGGAAACCAACTCTCAAACGTCCTGTCGTCTGATAGTGAACATTCAGCTGCACAGCGACCGCTCTGGTGGACATTCCTGCTTCCAACATGCCAATGACACGTTCCCTCATGACCGGAGTCATCTGAGGCGTTGCTGCTTTGGTCAACATGTGACATGTTGGGGTGGCCTTTTATTGTCCCCAGTATAAGGAGTGTCTGAGTACTGCTCATTGTGTTGGAGCAGCGTCTGGATATGCCACACCCATGGACTGAATGGAATTAATGCATCACTGAGGCAGTGGTGGACTCAGATTTGGGACATTAATCAAGAGAAACATCCATTTAGTACAAGTACCAGACAGTATACGCTCACTTTGGATGGTGCACTTCATGTGGCATCAATATTTCACATGGGGCCTTTATATTTCTGTTTAGTTTATGTTCAGTAACAGTTCAACTCCATCCAGAAAAAAAGACATGTTCTGTAGAATAAATACTATAAATACACTCCCCTGGTCTTAATTTTCACCGTTGCTGTTCCTCCTTTGCTGTATTTTCTACAACTAAACAACCAGCCCAGTGCTTCATGTTCACATCGGCTCCTCCATTCCCAAGCTACGTGAACGGACACTTCCTGGTCTGTTAGTGTTTGGAGGTGATTATTTTAACGGAGCTACGAGCCTCGTCTGGTTGGAGATCGACAGGTTGAAAGGACCCGCATCAGGCTGCAGAGCTGGTGTTGATTCTCTGGGTTCACGCCACCATTTATAACAACAATATGCATGATAATAAGAACATATATGGATGTAGCTCTGGTCAGTGAGTCTACATACAGAAGAATCAATGCCATTTTACCATCTTCACAACCCATAATGCATCAGTAATAATAGTAATAACCCAATAATGTTGTACTCTTTATTCCTAAATATGACGTATTTCAGGTACTTCAAGTGTATTTTGAGGCAGGACTTTTACCAGTAACTGTGTATTTCTACCCTGTGGTAGTGGTACTTTTACATAAGTACGACCTCTGAGTACTTCTTCCACCTCTGAGAACAACACACGGCTCATATTTTGAGTTACTACCTCGACTTTTTAAGAGTCTTTAGTAAAAACTTTACATTTTACTCCACAGAAACGTTGCTCCTCCAGTCTCCTGTTGTCCTGTGATGTGTATTCATTAATATATAAATATAGACCTAGTGATGATCAGGGTTTAAGTCTAGAGCGAATCCCTGGTTGAGTTTTTCTCTGTCGTCCTGCAGATGAAGACCGTCTGACCAGGAGGAAGAGCTTCGTGGACACCATCTCCCTGCAGGTGGACATCATGTCCAACAGCCTCCCGGACAAGGTTGGTTCAAAGTCACTCAGCAAACACTTCCTGTTTGGTCTAGTAAAGATCAAGATCAATGCTGCGTAGACCTCTATGAACACCAACATCTAGACCTCTATGAACACCAACATCTAGACCTCTATGAACACCAACATCTAGACCACTATGAACACCAACATCTAGACCTCTATGAACACCAACATCTAGACCCCTATGAACACCAACATCTAGACCCCTATGAACACCAACATCTAGACCCTATGAACACCAACATCTAGACCCTATGACACCAACATCTAGACCCTATGAACACCAACATCTAGACCCCTATGAACACCAACATCTAGACCCCTATGAACACCAACATCTACACCCCTATGAACACCAACATCTAGACCCCTATGAACACCAACATCTAGACCCTATGAACACCAACATCTAGACCTCTATGAACACCAACATCTAGACCCCTATGAACACCAACATCTAGACCCCTATGAACACCAACATCTAGACCTCTATGAACACCAACATCTAGACCCCTATGAACACCAACATCTAGACCCTATGAACACCAACATCTAGACCCTATGAACACCAACATCTAGACCCCTATGAACACCAACATCTAGACCCTATGAGCACCAACATCTAGACCCCTATGAACACCAACATCTAGACCCCTATGAACACCAACATCTAGACCCTATGAACACCAACATCTAGACCCTATGAACACCAACATCTAGACCCTATGAACACCAACATCTAGACCCCTATGAACACCAACATCTAGACCCTATGAACACCAACATCTAGACCACTATGAACACCAACATCTAGACCCCTATGAACACCAACATCTAGACCACTATGAACACCAACATCTAGACCACTATGAACACCAACATCTAGACCCTATGAACACCAACATCTAGACCACTATGAACACCAACATCTAGACCACTATGAACACCAACATCTAGACCCCTATGAACACCAACATCTAGACCCCTATGAACACCAATCTAGACCCTATGAACACCAACATCTAGACCCTATGAACACCAACATCTAGACCCCTATGAACACCAACATCTAGACCCCTATGAACACCAACATCTAGACCCCTATGAACACCAACATCTAGACCCCCATGAACACCAACATCTAGACCCCTATGAACACCAACATCTAGACCCTATGAACACCAACATCTAGACCCCTATGAACACCAACATCTAGACCCCTATGAACACCAACATCTAGACCCTATGAACACCAACATCTAGACCCCTATGAACACCAACATCTAGACCCCTATGAACACCAACATCTAGACCCCTATGAACACCAACATCTAGACCCCTATGAACACCAACATCTAGACCCCTGTGAACCTAGTTTCCAAGGTTTATTAGACTGGTTTGAAATATAGTTTCAGACTTTGTTTTGAACTTGGAATTGGACTTTTTTAGGACTGGTTTTAGCCTTGTTTCAAATTTGGTTACAGGCTTTGTTTTGAACTTGATTTTCGATCGGTTCTTGACTGGTTCTAGAGAGGTTTTGGACTTTGGTTGGGACTTCTTGTAGACTGATGTTGGACTTGGTTGTGGAAGGTTTTTGTACTTTAATTTAGACTTTCTTGGGACTGGTTTCTGACTGTTTTGGACTTTTTCTTAGGAAGAAACATGGATCCATCCATATGTAGACACCTTTAGGAACTTTCCGGGGACACTACACCAGGCTGGTTTGGAAATTTTGCATTTTTCTCCATTTTCTAGAGCCAGTAGTTCAAAATGTGTCCTCTGCTGGATCCATTCAGTCATTTTGATCTGCTGGACTCTGTTCCGTCTAAGTTTTCACCAAATTTCATGGCTGTGGGAGTTTTATTTTTGTAGATATTAAACCTTTAAAATGGCTTCTCGGGTTTTTTGAGGTTTGAAAATGCAAAAACTTCCAGGTCTGAAAACAGATTGAGTTCTGAAGATTCAGCCCAAATATTTAACAGAACTTACATTTCTGATTCCCAATACTAAAAGAGTGAACTCTGAACTAAATCTGAGACTTGATAGAAGGAAGTTTTGATTCCCCATCGACTCATGTTCCTGTGTTTGTGTCTTCAGTCCCAGCTGGCCGAGGAGATCACGTTTGAGACCCTGAAGAAGGCCATCGGTAAGAAACGCTTCACATCAGACCTCCGTGTGGATCCGCCGAAGCGTCTCGCAAATTAGATTTACGGCTTCTGGCTGCTTGTCAGGAGCGAAGTCGTCCTTCGGGTCGGCTCTGCTCTGACAGGAAGCCCAAACGTCAACGCTAATGTCCTGAGAATTACAAAGATCTACAGCCTGTCATCAGAGCTGACCGACTCTCTTATTGATCGCTGCACTTTGTTCTGAAAAGTCAGATTTATGATGCGTTTTGGCCGCTTCTCACACCGAACATGAGCCCTAACCTGCTTTGAAATTCAGAGCTTAGCTGCAGAAGTCTCAAGAGTAGCTAACGGCTAATTCGGCACGTTTAAAACCAAAGTTGCACCAATTATTAGCCAGAAACTGCAAAAAAAACTGAACAGAAAAGGTCAAATTCTTAACTTCTCAAGGATCCTAGAGAAAAACAGGCAGCAGAAGTTGCATAAGAATCATTGAATTTGGAGTTTCAGTCAGTTTCACAGTAATCCAGTGATAATTGTCCGTACTTTTGCAGGTCAACTGCAAACAGGAGAAGCTAACGGCTAATTCGGCACATGTTTAATGGTGCAACATTGATAAAAGCTTCAGTCCAACACAATCTACCAATGACAGAGTATCATTGTGTCGTCCGGTGAAATCAACCCAGAAATATATGTTGGTTCTTTATTCTGAACAGATTAACTGGAGGATGCTCAACGGATAAAATAAGTAGGATAAAACCAGAAATGTTCCTCTGGAGAATCTGGTTTGGTTTTGCTAAACAGGACTTCTGTTGCAGCTGCGTTTGAGGACAAACAGCTCTATGGGAAAAACAACTACTTAGTTTGAACAAGACGTCCCAATTTACAGCTTTGAGACAAGAAATAAGCAGCAGGAGGTTTCAGCAAGATGGAATAAGGCTGACCTTAAGGCCAAGTACGGTGTAGTTCCAAGTAGCCTAGAGTGGCTAAGTTAGCTAACCAACAGTATGGTAGCTTAGCTGCTGTACAAACTAATATTAGGGCTGGTCCCCAATATAGGAATATCTGAATATTGGTTGGTTGTGGTGGGATTCAGATAATAATTGTGATATTCCAATAGTCCTGCACACTGCCGACATGGTTCTAGTAGGTGGACCTGCCAACTCCAGTGTCAAAAACTCAAACCGCTTTCCAACAGCACAGAGTTTCAACTTTGGGTAGATAAAAATAAAAGTAGAAAAGCCCTCAGAGATCCAGACCTCCAGCAAGCAGCTTCAGTCCACCCCAACACAATCTACCAATGACTAAGTAGCCTTAAATTAAAAACACTCCTGGATCCAGACGGTGATCCGGATCCGGTTCTTTGTCCCATTTCACACATTTCCTGAACATTTCATCTAAATCCGTCCTTAACTTTTCGAGTTATTTTAAACACAAACAAACCAACGCCAGATAAAAACAGAACATCCTTGGTGGAGGTCAACAGAAAATATAAACGACTGAAGCCGAACATGAGAAATTTCTCAAGAGATTCCTTAAAGATTAATGAACCTTTATTCTTATCTCCCATTCAGTCTTAGAAATTCAAGCAGCACAAGATAAGTAGAAAAATATAATAAATGCTAAGAGTTCTAGTTATGTTAATGCACAGAGACGTAGTTGTTTTTGGTTTATCTGAAATGAAAATAGCAGTAGCTGAAGGTTCTGGTGGTTTGAAGGTTTTCCAAACCTCAGTTTTGGCTTTTTTCCATCTCTTAGTTTTGAGGAAACGTCTTTCACATCCACCATTTTTGCAAAAAAGTCACAGAGAGCAAAATTTAGAAGTAATATTGAAGGAAAAGCAGCTGTTCTAGTGGAAAAACCCTCAAAGATCCACGTTAAAATAAACACAAACCACCTGTAATCCAAAGAAGTCAAGCTGAAGTCGTTTAAAGTCGTCATGATGTGAAGTTTGAAGTCTTGAGGGCTGAAGCTGAAGTTAAAGTTCCTCCGTCTGGTTTCAGACACGACGGGTTTGGAGGAGCAGGAGAGGGAGAAGAGGCGCCAGGTGATGGAGAAGTTCCAGAAGGCTCCGTTCGAGGAGATCGCCGCCCACTGCGAGTCCAAGGTAAGAACCAGAGCAGCGGGTTCATGACTGGACCCTCGGAAACCAAAGGTCTTCTGGCTCTGAACGCTCTTTCAACGTGTCTCTGCAGGCCAACATGCTGCACGACCGGCTGGCTCAGATCTTCGAACTCACCATCCGGTAAGTCGGTGGAGCTCGTCGTCCTCCAGCCGAGGTTTGACAGCATTTATCTACTCAGTGTGTATCATACCGTGAAGTGACAGCCTTTATGAGATCCGGTGTTTTTAAATGATCATGACTTCGTTCTTTTATTGCTCAGATTATTTCCAGCTCACTCATAACGTCTTACCTCACAGATAAAACAGCCAGACATCACCACAATTACATTCAGTAAAATCACTTGAATCATTTAAGAATCAAAGCAGAGACGAGTTTGGAAACAAATCAGAGAGACTGAGAGGAAAATCCAACCTACTGGATCAATAAATAAATGCAGCATCAGAACCAGAGAACAGAGGAGACAGTAGCTGGAGATACATCCAGCATGGAGGAACATCTAGTATCTGGAGATACATCCAGCATGGAGGAACATCTAGTATCTGGAGATACATCCAGCATGGTGGAACATCTAGTATCTGGAGATACATCCAGCATGGAGGAACATCTAGTAGCTGGAGATACATCCAGCATGGAGGAACATCTAGTATCTGGAGATACATCCAGCATGGAGGAACATCTAGTAGCTGGAGATACATCCAGCATGGAGGAACATCTAGTAGCTGGAGATACATCCAGCATGGAGGAACATCTAGTAGCTGGAGATACATCCAGCATGGAGGAACGTCTAGTAGCTGGAGATACATCCAGCATGGAGGAACATCTAGTAGCTGGAGATACATCCAGCATGGAGGAACATCTAGTAGCTGGAGATACATCCAGCATGGAGGAACATCTAGTAGCTGGAGATACATCCAGCATGGAGGAACATCTTCCTACAGCTGATGTAGAGAGAAACAGTCTGGAGTGGCTGGAAACATGGAGATAGTTCAACATCTGTAGTATGTGGAGATGAAACGACAAGAGTGAGACACAAAATGACAAAAACAGGATGCAAAACAAGAAAAACAAAAGTCAAAAATGACAAAAAAATAAACAAAAAAACGACAAAAACTAGACAGAAATGACCAAAACGAGACACAAAATGACAGAAACAAGACAATAAAATGACAAAAACAACACAAAAAAATGACAAAAACAAGACAAAAATGACAAAAATGAGATGCAAAACGACAAAAACAAGACAAAAACGATAGAAACAAGACAAAAATGACAAAAACGAGACGCAAAACGACAGAAACGAGAAAAAAAATGTCAAAAACTTGACAAAAATGACAAAAACGAGACGCAAAACGACAACAATGAGACAAAAAAGACAAAAACAAGACGCAAAATGACAAAAACAAGAAAAAAATGGCAAAAACTTGACAAAAATGACAAAAACGAGACGCAAAACGACAACAATGAGACAAAAAAGACAAAAACAAGATGCAAAACGACAAATATGAGACACAAAACATCAAAAACTAGACAAAAATGACAAAAACGAGACTCAAAACGACAAAAACAAGAAAAAAATGGCAAAAACTTGACAAAAATGGCAAAAACAAGACAAAAGTGACAAAAGTGACAAAAACAAGACAAAAACGATAGAAACAAGACAAAAATGACAAAAACAACACAAAAAAATGACAAAAACAAGACAAAAATGACAAAAACAAGACAAAAACGACAAAAACAACACAAAAAAATGACAAAAACAAGACAAAAATGATAGAAACAAGACAAAAATGGCAAAAACAAGACAAAAGTGACAAAAACAAGACAAAAACGATAGAAACAAGACAAAAACAACAAGAACAAGACAAAAATGAGACACAAAACGACAAAGGAGACAAAAACTAGACAGAAAACGACCAAAACAAGACGCAAAACAACAAAAACAAGATGCAAAACAAGACACAAGACAGGAAAATCAACCCTACTGGTTCAGAATATCTACACTGTGTTACTGTGACACTAAATAAATGTTGGACATGTTGATTTGAACGTGTGAAACGTCCTTCAACATCCATCAGAAAGGTCAAAGTTTCTCCACCTAAGAGAGTCGGTGTTTCTATCCAATCGGTAAAACGTGAGTCCTGATCTAACATCTCCTCCTTCCTCCCCTCCAGGCCTCCTCCCAGTCCGTCCGGAGTCGTCTCCATCTCGGCCGGACACACCCAGCACCAGTCCGTCCCCGTCTACGAGATGAAGTTCCCGGACCTGTGCGTCTACTGAGAACCATCGCACAACCATCGCACACGAAGCCGCAACAAATTAAAAACGCTGAGAAGGAACGACACGACCACGACCTGCGTTCCAGTTTAACGTGTCCAACCAGCACGGAGGTGGCAGGGAAGGAGGATGCAGCAAAACCAGAGCCTCAATAATCCGTCTGAACCCAAACAAGGCAGTTTATTCAACCTGTTTATCCGATTTGCTGCATTTTCTTTCCCTGAAACCCAACCTTTGAGTCACGAGAACAAAAAAAGAAAAACACAACAGAACACGAACCGCTTCAGATCTTAGCGCCTTGATGTCTAATCCGCTTCACGCCGTGTAAATACGAATCAACGCTCTCTAGGAAGTGGCTAAAACCCCTCAGCGAGTATCCGTTCTCTTGTTTGCGTCGGTGAAGTCGCGAATTAGTAGAAGCTATCTGTCAGCTGTAAAAACAAACCCCTGCAGTGTTGGTAGACGGCAGGTTAGTCTTAGTGTCACTGTTAGAGCTACGCTGTTAAATAGGCTTCACAGACGACTACCAGAGGGGCTGGACGTGGCTCATGCTTGGTGATGGACGGTTCGATGCAGGCTTCAGACTTGGAAGAAGGTGAGGTCTTCCTGCTGAAGGGTGGTGAAGGTTGTCGTCTGGCGTTGAAGGACGTTTCCCACTGCAGGACGATTTGAGTCGACCTGAATGTCTTCTGATTGAAAGACCCGACCCTGTGGAGCCTCTTTTAAGGCGGGAGTTTCGGGGATATACCTTTGATTCATCCTAGAAACGCTGAGGAACCTTAACTGGGAGAGTAAAGCACCATTTTCTGGTTCCCGCAACCTAAAATTCACCCTACAGACTGAAAAATCGGACCTCCGTTGTTGTATTTCCAACGTAGAACTGGGTAGAACTTGAGTCAACATCTTGGTCATAGCTCTCGGAAACAGGAAGACTTAAAGGGAGTTCCTGCAGCGGAAAGCCGCCTAGCATCCAGTCTGACGGTGGTCTTTTTGGATGCAAACTCAAAGGAAGGTGTTGAAGGACGTTTCCCGCTGCGGGACGATTTGAGTCGACCTGAATGTCTTCTGATTGGAAGACCCGACCCTGTGGAGCCTCTTTTAAGGCGGGAGTTTCGGGGATATACCCTGGATTCATCCTAGAAACGCTGAGGAACCTTAATTGGGAGAGTAAAGCGCCATTTTCTGGTTCCCGCAACCGAAAATTCACCCTACAGACTGAAAAATCGGACCTCCGTTGTTGTATTTCCAACGTAGAACTGGGTAGAACTTGAGTCAACATCTTGGTCGTAGCTCTCGGAAACAGGAAGACTTAAAGGGAGTTCCTGCAGTGGAAAAAGCCGCCCAACATCCAGTCTGACGGTGGGTTTTTTAGATGCAAACTCAAAGGAAGGGAGGGAACAGATGATGCATTCGGTTGTAGGTTCAGAGTTAGGGTTAGTTCAGGTACTTTCCGAGGATTCCGTGGGATTTTTGGACCGTTTCTGAACCGCAAAAGCCCAAAAACCCTTGACGTTTTCTGAGGCATCGTGTCAGAACGAGTTGAGGAAGTTTCACCGCCGGCTTGAGGTGGTTTTTGACACTTTCAGTAGCAGCTAGCATGAAAGAATGATTGCAGCTTTATAGACTTTCCTTCGTTTTTCCCTCGTAGACGAACTAAGTCTTGCTCATTTCTTCTTTTTCTTCGTCTTCCAGGTTTTGACAAACAGCTGGTTTCATTTCTGGCGTCCTGTACTCTGTTTATTTCAGCTAACGTATCCAACAGCGCCGCCTTCTGAGCCAAATTCACATCCCGTTGCATGGAAACACGACTTTAATTAGTCCGAAAAGCAGGAGGCAATGCAGGAGTCTGAAGAGGAATCTTAGTGCCGAACAATCGTCTGGTCTTCCTTGAAGCTGAGAGCAAAGCTGCTGGTAAACCTGGTGGTGGGAACAGGAGGTCCTTAACGAAAACACTGATTCTGGACTTTAACAAACGTCCTGTTGGTCATTTCCAGACTGTTTTTTTTTTGGCGAGAACAGCAGAGTTTGGAGAAAATGTCTTATTTCCCTTCAAGTCTTCAAAACAGAATTAGCATAAAACGCCGAGTGATTACTGTGAAGTGCAGGATTTGATCTGTTCAGTGCATCCAAGGGGAAATTTGATTAACAGACAATTTAATGCACTTTATTCCCCCAAACCTGCATTTAGGCTTGAACTGATCAAACCTTGTATGGTCTTGTTTTGTTATCTGAAGCCTTGAACTGCAAATTTAAGCAAAGAAAAATACCCCACATAGTTTTTCGGCGTAAAAAATGAAGTAATTAAATGTCTGTTTTGCTTTTTGTAACGTCCTGTGGCATTACAACTGCATGCTTTTAAAAAAGCCCAGGAACTGAAGTTATACAGTTAAGTATATATAAAAATGTTGAACCACCATCTTAGATTTTGTCCAGAGTTTACTTAGTTTACTGGCTGAATTCTTAACTAGGAAGCCACTTTAAAGGGTTCAATATCTCCAGAAATAAAACTCCAACAGCCCTGAAACCTGGTGAAAACACAGACAGAATGGATTATAATAGATCTAATGATTAAATGGATCCAGTAGATGACAAGTTTTTAATTACTGGTCCTTGAAAATGGAATAAAGAGCCAAATTTTCAAGTGACAGTGGTACGGTTTCCCCAGAAAGTTCCCGTAAGTATACATAAAAGGATGGATCCATATTTCTACTAAAACATTTCTCCAACTGTTGAGAATCTGATGTGTGGAAAGTTTGACAAGACCAGGTTCCAGTTTTAGATGTTTAGACTTAATGTTGATGTGGACTACCAATGAACCTGGTGTTCATAGGGGTCTAAATGTTGGTGTTCATAGGGGTCTAGATGTTGGTGTTCATAGGGGTCTAGATGTTGGTGTTCATAGGGATCTAGATGTTGGTGTTCATAGGGGTCTAAATGTTGGTGTTCATAGAGGTCTAGATGTTGGTGTTCATAGGGTCTAGATGTTGGTGTTCATAGGGGTCTACATGTTGGTGTTCATAGGGGTCTAGATGTTGGTGTTCATAGGGGTCTACATGTTGGTGTTCATAGGGGTCTAGATGTTGGTGTTCATAGGGGTCTACATGTTGGTGTTCATAGGGGTCTAGATGTTGATGTTCATAGAGGTCTAGATGTTGGTGTTCATGGGGGTCTAGATGTTGGTGTTCATAGGGGTCTAGATGTTCATGGGGGTCTAGATGTTGGTGTTCATAGGGGTCTAGATGTTCATAGGGGTCTAGATGTTGGTGTTCATGGGGGTCTAGATGTTGGTGTTAATAGAGGTCTAGATGTTCATGGGGGTCTAGATGTTCGTGTTAATAGAGGTCTAGATGTTCATAGGGGTCTAAATGTTGATACGGGTCTAGATGTTGGTGTTCATGGGGGTCTAGATGTTCATGGGGGTCTAGATGTTCATAGGGGTCTAGATGTTGATACGGGTCTAGATGTTGGTGTTATGAGTTACAAGCTGCTTCTATGTTGACATTTAACAACATCTGAGGCTGCTTTTGTCGAATGTTCTCATACGAAAACTTGAATAAACCAATAAACAGAGAAACTAATTTAGCTCACATCACAACAAATCTCCCGTTTCCTGATCGAACGACTGATAAACAAACTCTGAACAAAATCTGAGACGGTGGAACAACTTTACTCTCAACGAAGATTCAGACCGACCAGTTGGCTTTCACTGGTTTTCTGTTTGATCCGGACATGATTGAGTCGTATCAGAGGCTCTTTTTAATCTTCCTGGTGAACTAAACGGTAGTTAATCATGTGATAAAACTGACGACGTAACCTTGTGACGCTGGTTCTCCTCGCATCACCTGGATAGACGTCCTTTTTCATGCAGCTCGACGGCTTCATTCTGTGTTTTCCGTCTCAGCCAGCAGCTTTACCTCCTCGCAGCTTTTGTTGGCGGCTTCCAAAAAAACAAAACAAAACCAAAACACGCTTCATTGCCAAAGACAGAAGTCGCCTCCCTCCTGTTTCCTGATCTGACGACGTCTTAATCTAAAAAGGCTGAATGCTGCCGGAGCCAGAATCCTGCGAGGAGCCATATGGACGTCTCCAAAAGCAGACAGCGGCGGCTTCAAAGTTAACCTCCCCGCTGAACGCATTAATATTAAAACCCGTCTTCAGCCTCTCGGAGCTTCTGGAGGATTTAATCATCTGTGCGTTTTCAGCAGCCGCCACGAGGCCGAGTTTTGTTTCCAAAAGGAGGCGTTGTTGGAATGAGATGCTTCGTATCTGGTGAGGCTGCAGCTGTGATCTGTAATAGCAGATGGTTATCAGTGTTTTCCTCTGATCTGAGCTCAGTGTGGAGAGAAAATCCCTCCAGCTGGAGGAAGATACCTGCTGCCACTGTTTGGTCTGAGCAGCTGCTTCGTTCCAGGCTCAAGGTCAGGCCTGGTTTGTCTGAGGGGAAGTGGAACTGTTTGGTTTGTCTGAGGGGAAGTGGAACTGTTTGGTTTGTCTGGATCCTGTTGGTTCTGATGCACCTTTGGTCAGTAGAGGAGTTGGAGAAGTGAATGTAAGAGATGTTTTCTGGGATGTTTTCTACGTCGCCGTGGATGTTTCAGATGGTTTTGCAGGAAGTTGTGTGGCGTCCGTTGTGTTTCTGAAAGGCTGAAAGTGAACTTTTTGAGAGTCTGTGTTTGAAATCACCAACATGAGCCTGAGAAATGCCTCAAACTTTGTCCAGTGCGGCCGCAAAATAACAGGGATCTGCCCAGAGTGACTGAGAAATGGTCGAGAAGTGATGAAAAGTTCCCCAAAGTCGGAGCTTTATCTGTTAAGTTTGAGGGGAACCAGCTTCGATCTGCGTCAGGTGTAGCATCTGAACAGCTTAACGTAAAACAAGTAGAGCAGCTTCGACTCATCAAACCCTGGAGGGGCAACAATGTGCAAGTCAAGGGTCATGTGATCAGCTAGCATTAGTGCTAACTAGCTTCTTCACTGACTCTGATGACCTACTTTGGTCGAGTGTTTGTTAAATACAGATTAGTAGCCTTTCTGGAGATTTGGATCGCATCACACGATCTTCTGTTAATGGAATTTAATGTAACTGTGACTCTTTAAGGGGTTTAAAGTGGAGTTTAGCTTCTGCGGTGACCAACGTTAGCATCGTTGTAAACCATTGAAGCTTTTGGGGTAACCGTAGGTCGTAGAGGAAGCGACGCGCAGACTTTTCAAATCTTAACAAGGCATTGTGTGAACCTGCAAGTGAAGCAATCTGATTGGTTGAAACAGACTCCCTAATGTTTGGAACTGAACTCTGGAAGTTTGCCTACGTACCGTCTTTAGCCTGGTGTTTGTTTAGCGAGCAAAGCTACTGCAGAACAAACCTGAAAGATTCGTCTAGTAGGGTTTTTCTGAAGCTGTTAAGTTTTTGCTGTGTAATGAATTGAAAACATGATGGAGAATTACCAGGAGGTACAATCCAAGGCTTCTGGTCCAGTGATGCAGGTTAATAGTACGTATACATTTTAAGGGTTGTGGGGTAACGACGGACTGAAGAAGACTTGACGCAAAAACCTCCAAAATCTCAACAACACTTTGTGTAAACGTGTAAATCAAGCAGGTTAACTGGTTGAAAGAGTCTCTAAAAGGTGTACAAGTCACTCCTGTTTGGAAAAACATATCTCAGTCTTACAGCGTCCGTTTATTAGCTATAGGAAGTCGATGAAGTTGTTTGATACGTGACCTTCGCTTTGCACATTGTCCCAAGTTGCTTCTTCATGTTTACGGACAGTCGACCAGCAAACTGCAAATTTTACTAATAAAATCCGACTAGAAGAAGGTTTTAAAGAAGCGTTTCTATCCAGATAATGAATCTAAGAGATGCGAATGGAGTCTCGTCTTGTCAAGAGTTGACGTCTTGAATTTTAGAATAGAAATAATGAGCAGAGTGAATGAAATCAAAAAGTTTCTAACAGGTGCATTAACCTTTGTGCATATCTTCGCTGCATTACGTCTTAGCTTTAAACTCTCGTGACGTCGTATCGTAGAATCATAGCTCGCAAGAAACATGCATTATATGAACTAACCGCATGATTTATTAACTGTCCACCCATGAGGGGGGAAATATGCTGAAACTGAATCCATCTAAACGCCTCCATCCACCGGTGATCTGACTTTTCTTTGAGCACGTGGGAAAACCGAGCCAGCACAGCGAGAGATTTTAGTTCGGAGGAAAGTCGGATGCAGACGGTGGACGAGTCGTTCGTTTAGATGTGGCTGGAATCCGGTGATTCCTCTATGAATGTGTCATTACAGCAGTATATCATATCTATTTTTGTACATTTTATGCATCACTTGTCGTCAAACCGTTGCCTGGTGTGAGATTTCAGAGACTGGGAGACTTTCTCTTTGCGGAGACGAAGACGAATGCTGGATTCTGTGTGTTCGTTTGGTTTTCATGTCGTCTACCTTCGTGGTTCAGGGTTTCAGCGGGACGATGCAGGAGGAACGTTCTTATCATAGAACCACGGTATCATTTCAAACATGGTGGAAGATGATTATAGTCAGATGTCTGTTATTTTTAGATAAGAGTAAATCAGTGCAATCTGCTAACTTTCTAGATTTATATGTCTTTTTTTTCCAAGAGGTCGCAGCTTCGGCTCAGGCGGAGCAAAGTTTTAGATTTGAAAGACGTTCGTGGCTCAAAGATTCAGATCCAGATTCACAAAAACCAGTCGAGAAAAAGTGAAAGCGTTGAGACAAACTGCTGCCAGACTTCATCGTGATTCACCAGCACCAGCTTTCTGAAGCAATAATGCAAAACTGGTCGCCGCAGTTTCCGCCAAAAGTTCTCGTAACTCTGTAAAATCTGAACGCGCAGATCAAACATCCACAAACCCAGCTAGAAGACAGAGCATAAAAGGTTTTAAAGGGTTTCCAGCTGTTTGGCTAGCTAGCTACTTAGCTGGTAATCTGTTAGCTGGTACTGTTAGCAGTGCTCCTCTCTCCTGGTGGATGTTTGATAGCACAATTAGCGAGTTGTGCAACCCAAGATGTTTCAACATGAGGAAGGTACATTAGCTAGCCAACTTAAACTTAGCTGGATAATTTGGATGCTAACAAGTGGGGACTTTACATTAGCGGGTAAGCTAACATGCATCGTCGTTCAAAGTTAAAGTGATTTTGTTTGTTTTTGAAAGCTAGAATTCAGCTATCTAGCTAAGTAGCTATTTAGCCTGCAAACCAATGCTGTTAGCGATGCAGCGTCTCCCAGCTGGATCTCTGCTAGCTAATTTAGCAGGTAGAGAAGACATCTGCTAAACTCAGATGGTTCCTGTAAATGCAGAACCTGCTTGGAAGTCGATGCATTTCTAATTTTCGTCAGTGTTACATTAATCCTGTGGTATTTTTCCGAGCATGTGTTGTTGCATTGCAGACGCTAACGGCTAATTCAGCTGCTTTTATTGCTTCCGAATTATAAAAAACAAGCTTAAGAAAGTCCCGTAATTCTAACCCACGTGCAAATACGAGCAAAATAAATGACTAAAGGGACGAAATCCTTAGTTGCTGTCTTGTTTTAATGTTGTACGAACAAAAGTTTGTCAGTATTTGAGCGTTTTGGGCTTTTAAACAGAGCAGCGATCCAACAACTCCACGTCGTGAATCTGGACCTGAGTCCGTCCTGAGCCGAGCGGCCGCAAATAAATAAATCAGTAAAAAGTGATCTGAGAACAGTTTAGCTCTTAGCTGGATGCAGAAATCAATCAGTCTGTGAAAGAGCCTCAGCTACTTTTGATAAACGATCGATGTGTTTGCTAGATTTAGCTCAATGAGTCGTTTAAAGCAGCAGCTGTATTAAAACAAAACGCTGGAGCAGTAAAATAAAATACGATGTCGTGTTTGCACTTTGATCACTGTGGTACTTTAGCAAAAACGAATCGGCACAGATCCGTGTTCGGTACGGACGCATCAGTCGAGGCGTTTTTATTCCCGATGTTCAGGAACCGTGAAAGGCGCCTCTCTTGGCGGGCGATCGGAGCCGACGTCTTAAAAGGATTCAGTGAAACGACTTCGCCTTACTTCAGAATGCTGGACACAAAAACTGCTTTAAAGACATCGGAGAGACGGACTTCCCTTCGCCCGCCGAGACGGACTTTCCCGGTTTAAACGTCGAGGAAAACCCCTGAGCTTCTGATGCCGTTTGTTATTTTTATGTCTGTGATGCGACGGTTTGTATTTTCGTGCCAGTTTTAGAGGTGAGAAGCGTCACGTCTGTGTTCGGCCTTCAAACTGCTTAAAAGCTCGGCGACTTTGAACCACTAGAGGGCGCCGAGGCTCGACTCCGGCTGCAGGTTCAGGAAGCTTTTGCGAGTCTTACCTTTGCTGTTTTGAGGTTTTCCTCAGTAAAATGTGATGAAAACGACAGAAAAGGTCAAAATTCTCTTATTGCAGCTCCTTAAATGTGAATATTTTATGTTTTTCTCCCTGTTTTCTGAAATTAAACTGAACATATTTGAGTTGAGGACAAAATATTTGACATTTTATAGCAAATCGAGAAAATAATCGGCTTTGAAAACAGTATTTATTGGCAGAATAGTCGAACCAGACGACAGAACTTCTTCAGTTTGCAGGTCGACTAGTTTTTTCTAGAGGAAGCTGCAGATTCTTGGACTAATCAGTTTGTAGATTTAAGCAATAAAAGTCCAAGTTGTACCCAATAATCTGAGCTCAAATGTCCATTTAGCTGCTGTTCTTCTGCTTCTCTGCTGATGAAGTCCTAAAGATTCAAAACCAAGGTAGCATTATGAGTTTATCTCGGTCCCAGTGGACTGATTTAGTCAATAAAGTGTCTGAAAACCCAAATATATTCAGAGAAAAGCAGATTTAAGAAGCTGAGAGTAAAGCAAATTGGACTTTTTAGCTTAAATGACAACCAACAGTTCGATTCAACCAATCAGTTATTTTTGAAAAGCTTTTAATTTGCTTGTAAAATCCACAGGAAGTGACTTTAAACGTAAAGGTTGAGTGATTTCCTGGATCGGCGGCAGCAGCGGAGCCTTGGCGCTTCATCACGGAGCCTCTGTTTAATAGGAAAATTGTGCATCGAGATCAATGTTCAAGAGGTAATTAAAGTGTTTCTATCAAACGTGTCGAGTGTCTGGGGTTTTCATTTGGAGTGAGGAGCTCGGAGACGCCGCTCTGCTTTTGTTTGTGTTTAATGAATTCACTTCTTCCTTCCTTCAGTTCACAAATCTGCAAAAATAAAAAACTGAAACCAGAGAAAACAGTCGGTTCGGTGAATCACAGCATTTTCTGACATTAAGATTGAAACGAAGATGCTTTGAATCGACTCCTTCAAATCCAAAAGCTGCCGGTGAACAGAAATACCATTCCTTCTAGTTGCCTTCCTCTTGTTCTTCCTCCTCTTCCTCCTCCTCCTCTTCCTCTTCCTCCTCCTCTTCTTTTTCTTCTTTCCCTTCTTGTTTTCCTGCACTCGGCTTCTGGTTGTGGGTTTGAATCCCACCGGGTGTCGTCGACTCCTTACTCTCCTCGCTGGATACAGGAGGAGGATGAAGAGGAGGATGAAGAGGACGAGTCGCTGCTTCGTCGTCGTCCTTCATGTCGGAGTTTTCACCACTGCAGACAGAAACAGTTTATTTAGAGGATCTGAGTGCAAAAATATGACCAAAAACCAATTTAAAACCACTGTTTTCCTCATTTGTCTTATTTATGTTCACATGTTTGAGGTGTTTAACTGATTCTTTTATTCAGAACTTCGTGTTCATCGACTACATCGGCTGTAGGAAGATGTTCCACCACGCTGGACGTATCTCCAACCACTGGTTCTGAGCCGTGCTGCATTTATTCATTGATCCAGTAGGTTGGATTGTTGTGGAAACACTGCCTGCAGTTCAACCTAGAACTCTGAACTCTTCCCTGCTGGTCACAACTGAGGAGCTCAGGTGAGTCTTTCATTTTTAACAGGATCTGGAGTAAATGGTTTAGATTTGGAGGTTTTTCAAAAGTGAGATGTGGAGTACAGGAGGACTTCTGTTTACGGCGGTCTCGGTTTGCAACGTTTCGTGGTTGCGAACGACTCCCATGAATTACTTAAAAAACCTAGTTCCCACATAACGGTTTGGTTCGTCAGTAATACGATACTAGGATTAGTTGCTGGTGTCCGGCGGCGAACACAGTCACAGGAGGAACACTGCGGCACTGAGTTCTCCATTGCTGATTGCTGCGCGTTAACCCGCTCTTAGTTTTCGTTATTTTGTGTATTTTTTGCCCTTTATTATGGCTCCCAGGCGTAAGACAGACTCTTTTGATGGCAGCGCTAAGACGAAAAGGAGAGCCGTCACTATGGGAGTGAAATTAGGCGTCATAGAGCCTCTGAACAGGGAGAAACGCCAACGAACATTGGCCACACGTTGGGCTTAAGTCTTTCAACGGTCGCGACGATAATCAAGGACAAAGATCGCATCCTTGAGCGTGTGAAAGGATCTGCTCCCATGACTTCCACAGTGGTTACTGATAGTGGTCTCTTTACTGAGATGGAAAGGTTGTTGGAAGACCAGAATCAACGTTGCGTCCCAGTGAGCCTCATGTCGATTCAGGAGAAGGCTAAGCGATTGTTTGAAACCTTGAAAAGCCAAAAGGGGGAAGGGGAAGTGAAGAGTTTATGAACAGTAAGGGTTGGTTTATGCGGTAGAAGGCTAGTGCAAGTTTGCGTAACCTTAAGGTTCAAGCGTGAGTTATTTAAGGTATTAATTTTGGTATAATTTAGGTATAAAATCCGACTTAAACTGAAAATCAGCTTGTGACACGTCGTAGGAACAGATCTCGTTCGTAAACAGAGGACCACCTGTGAAGTGATTTTGATTAAAGCCCCGTCCACATGAAGCCAAAACACTTACATCTTCAAAAACGTTCTTCATAAAGACGGAGCTGTTCCAGTAAATGTGTCCGTCCACATGAATTCACTTGATACTCCTGAAAACGATGTAAAACACACGCCAGGCCTGTTGGTGGCGCTATGACGCCGTAACAGAAACAAGCGGAAACTGGTGGTGGGACTTTAGGCATGAAGAAATCTGTATAGGATGTAAACATAGAACATGGTGGCGGCATATAGGAGTGGACGAGCTGGTAGGACTCTAGTCTGGACGGACGATGAGGTGGAACTATCAGCAGGACATTGTCGTTTCCTGAGTTTGGAGCATCTATGGAGAGGTGGAGCTATGACGCAAGCAGACAGGGCGTAACAACGGTGACACGTAAATGGTGTTTTCAGATCTTTACACTCTGGGACCTAGGTTCAGAAAGGATTGTTTTGGACGATACACAGGTTGATGGACTATTGGTGGGTTTAGATCTGGACTAGTCTTCCAGTGGACTGGGCCTAAATATCCCGACTTTCAGCTTAGATTTTTGGGTTTTCTCGATAGAACTGAGTCACATGATGTGTTTATGGACCGCTGGAAAGTTGAAAATCCGTCAGTTCTTTCTGTTTTTACAGTTTCAGGCTCCGATGAATGATGTCAATTTGGCATTTTTAAAAGTAGCTTCCTTTACCAACAGCTTAACAACCAATAGAAGAGTCGGACCATTCTCCTCTCCAGAGCTGTGTAGAACGGTCCGACTGCACCTCAACATCATTCTGCTATTAGATATATCGTTCCCAGTCTACGTCCAGTGAGTTAGAATAACCAATGACCTGACTCGTCCTGCGGTATCTCACCTGTCCTGTAGGTGTCGTGGTGGAGGCGTGTTCGTATCTGCAGACGTGTCCTGCTCGCTGCTCGGCTCCTCCGGGTCGGACCGTCCCCCCGGCGGCTCCTCGCTGGACTGGGCTGAAACCCTCAGGGGTTTGGGGGGTCTGCTGGCCCGGCGGCAGGGCGGTTCCGGTCCGGTGCAGCGCTGCGACGGCAGGCTGTGGTTGAAACGAGCCGCCGACATGCATTCAGCCGTGGTTTTATCGCAGACGCACTGCAGCTTGTCGCACACGGTCACGCCCTGGCCTGGAGGAACAGGAGGATTACGCTGCAGTTAGGTTCAGTGAAGACATGAGGAGTAAACACACGAGGCTAGAGCGCCACCTGGAGGCATCAGATGTGTTGTAAATCTATCACAGAGGCACCAGCAACAGGTGTGTTGTTATACAGGTGTGTTATTGCACAGGTGTGTTGTTATACAGGTGTGTTATTGCACAGGTGTGTTGTTACACAGGTGTGTTATTATACAGGTGTTTTGTTATACAGATGTGTTGTTGTACAGGTGTGTCTTTATACAGGCGTGTTATATACAGGTGTTTTGTTATACAGGTGTGTTGTTGTAGGGGTGTGTCTTTATACAGGTGTGTTATTATACAGGTGTGTTGTTGTAGGGGTGTGTCTTTATACAGGTGTGTTATTATACAGGTGTGCTATTGTACAGGTGTGTTGTTACACAGACGTGTTCTATACAGGTGTGTTGTTGTAGGGGTGTGTCTTTATACAGGTGTGCTATTGTACAGGTGTGTAATATAGAGGTGTGTTACGCAGGTGTGTTGTTATGCAGGTCTGTTGTTATACAGGTGTTGATATACAGGTGTGTCTTCATACAAGTATGCTGTTGTACAAGTGTGTTGTTACACAGGTGTGTTGTTACACAGGTGTGTTGTTATACAGGTGTGTTGTTATACAGGTGTGCTATTGTACAGGTGTGTTGTTATACGGTTGTGTTGTTATACAGGTGTGTTGTTGTACAGGTGTGTTGTTATACAGGTGTGCTATTGTACAGGTGTGTTGTTATACAGGTGTGTTATAAAGCAGCTGCACAAGAGGTTTGAACACATCTAAAGACATACAATAAGTTCTAAGTCGGTCACAGGAGCAGAGAGATAAATAGTTCACTTCTTCATGTTTTTCTGAGAAGACTTGAAGCTCCAGCAGTGATCATGGTTGTTCTTCCTGACCACTGTCTTGTCTGCATCATGTGACACATGTAAACGTAGCTGGACGGCAGTGCAGCGGCCATATTTGTAGTTTAGTTGGTGTGTTTCTGGGCGTGATGATGTCACTGCCGGTGGACCATCTGGACTCACATCGAGGTTTTCTGTTGTCGCAGGAGATCTGAGCGTTGAGCTTCCTGTCCGACCGGCAGCCCATCGAGCTGATCTGCTTCAGGCAGCAGTGATGGAAGAAACAGCACCTGGATGGAACCATGAAGAGCAGCAGGTAACACTGTCAGGTGTGTCCTTGTACAGGTGTGTCCTTATACAGGTGTGTTATATACAGGTGTGTCCTTATACAGGTGTGTTGATATAGGGGTGTAATATTATACAGGTGTGTTGTTATACAGGTGTGTTGTTATACTAGTGTGTTGTCATACAGGTGTGTTGTCATACAGGTGTGTTGTCATACAGGTGTGTTATTATACAGGTGTGTTATTATACAGGTGTGTTGTCATACAGGTGTGTTATTATACAGGTGTGTTGTTATACAGGTGTGTTGTCATACAGGTGTGTTATTATACAGGTGTGTTATTATACAGGTGTGTTGTCATACAGGTGTGTTATTATACAGGTGTGTTGTTATACAGGTGTGTTATTATACAGGTGTGTTGTCATACAGGTGTGTTATTATACAGGTGTGTTATTATACAGGTGTGTTGTTATACAGGTGTGTTGTTATACAGGTGTGTTATTATACAGGTGTGTTATTATACAGGTGTGTTGTCATACAGGTGTCTTATTATACAGGTGTGTTATTATACAGGTGTGTTATTATACAGGTGTGTTGTCATACAGGTGTGTTATTATACAGGTGTGTTGTTATACAGGTGTGTTGTTATACAGGTGTGTTGTCATACAGGTGTGTTATTATACAGGTGTGTTGTTATACAGGTGTGTTGTTATACAGGTGTCTTATTATACAGGTGTGTTGTCATACAGGTGTGTTATTATACAGGTGTGTCATTATACAGGTGTGTTGTTATACAGGTGTGTTGTTATACAGGTGTGTTGTTATACAGGTGTGTTGTTATACAGGTGTGTTGTTATACAGGTGTGTTATTATACAGGTGTGTTGTACTATGTGTAAACCTGTCATTAAACAGTCACAGTGTGTTACTCCATATAAGATGTCCTCATGTACCACCTTGTGTTAAAACCCAGCTCACCTGTCCAGCTGGTCCAGAGGTTGACCTCCTCCCTCCTGTCCACAGTAGCAGCCGTACATCTCGTACTCATGAGGACATCGACCCGTCAGACAGTGCAGCATCTCTCCCAGCGCCGGCATCTGACGCCGGGTCCGACCGTCGCTGCCGAACAGGCTGAAGGTGAAGCTGCAGTCTGGAGCAGGAAGCAGCAGGTGGAGGTTAGAGGTGGAGCCAAAGGCTGGAAACTCTGTTTATACGATGCTTTAAAGGTCGAAACAGGACGAGGACAGAAAAACACCTCAACAATAATAATGTGATGTAATCTCTGATGTTTTTAAAGGTGGTTCTTGTTTTATTAACTAGTAAATCAGAAAATGAAGCATTAATTTAGACACTGACAACAAGAGAGTGGATAAAACTGTAAATAATAATAGTTTTACAGATATTTGCTGTTATTGAAAGAAAAATTCTATATATTCAGGATTAAAGGTGGATTATTTTACAGATTTACAGAGAAACAAAAGCCTTAGTTTACATGTTGACATCAAACTTCTGTAGTTTTACAAATAGAAACGTGTTTGTTTGTAATGGATGACGACTAAATTACAGTTTTACAGTAATTAAATGGTGATTAAATCTTTTCCAACATTTGACTGCAAAAGCACACAAATTAAAAAAATTATATATAAATATACTATTATAACCATATATTATATTTATATAATTTTCAAAAGTATTTATATTATAACTATATATTATATTTATATTAGAATTATATATTTATATATAATTCTAAATATTACTTAGTATTATAAAAAATATATTATAACTTTGTGTTATTTTTATATATAATTCTAAATATTATATATAATTATTTAAAAAAAATAATATAACTATATATTCTATTTGTTTATAATTTTAAGTATTATACACAGTTATAAAAAATATTTATAATTATATATTTATACATAATTCTAAATATATATAATTATAAAAATGATTTATATTTTAACTATATATTCTATTTATATATAATTCTAAATATTATATATAATTATAAAAATTATTTATATTATAACTATATATTATGTAATCCTCTTACTGTTATTTTACAGATTTTTTCCTGTTTTGTTAAATTACAGATGATATTCCCTGAAAAAGAAAATTAATATACTCATGGACTATAAAATAAAAAAATAAAACATGTCCACATCACATTTCTCTGTTTTATAAATAGTAATTTGTTCTTTTCAATCTGGTAAAAAATCTCATTATTTGACAAATATTAGAGATTATTGTCACATTTCCTACAGTCATTGAACGTCACACAGGTCCACAGGTTTTCATGTATTTGTCTAAAGACTTCCACCGTTTGGTTTCAGGATCATTTATTTATCTGTTTTATGTCAACATGCTTCCATCATGTCGGTGAAGGTGAACCTCTGGTCTACCTTTGCTGTCGGCCTGCAGCTGCACATCCGTCAATCCGACAGACTCCAGCAGCGACCAGGCGAAGAACGGGACCGTCCTCTTCTGAGCCGCATCCCAGTCTGACGGCAGGAAACAACACGGGTCAACGACAAACCTCCAGCAGGGCTTATCTTATACTTAATATACAGAACGATGTGGAGGCTTTGATGGAGCTGAGATAAGATTGACTCAAACAAACAGTCCAGGCTGGGGTAAAATCTGCTGTCATCGAAGAAAAACAACTAAAATTCTGATTTATGAGGCTTGAACTTAAATAATGACTTGAAAGACTTGTCGGTTTTTACTGCTGCCAGAGAGAAATTCATTAACGAGCTTCTAAATCCTTAGTTTTTGATTAATTCGTCCAACAATAATCAGGTGTCCGGAGACCCGATTCAACCCTGAGAAGACGTTTTCATGGTTTAAGTCCAACTAAGTCAAAATTCTGACTTCAGATTTTAAAAAGCGACATGTCTGTGATGTTCTCAATCATCCAGGTCAAAGACTTACTGGGGAATTCAATGGAAGGGAACTGGACTCAGTAGGATGTCTGAGTGTCTTCATCAGGTCCTGTCCAGACTAGACTGGGCTGGTCTGACTCTCTGGTGGGAAACCAGGTACTGAACCTCTGTGGAGGAGTTTCAAAGACCAATGGAGACTAACGGTGGTTGGAGCTCCAAAGGTGGGACTCAGATGGTCTCCATGATGGAACCACAGTGGTTGGAGTCACATGAGGCCAATGGAGACCAACACTGGACCATTAGCCAACGACTCTGGTTCTTAGAGGTTAGGTTGTTGAATCACCACTTATCTCCTCCTACAGCGCCACCCTTTGGTCTCTACCAGGAGGTTCAACAACTCAACCTCTAAGAACCAGAGTCGTTGGTTAGTGGTCCAGTGTTGCTCTCCATTGGCTTCATGTGACTCCAACCACTGTGGTTCCATCATGGAGACCATCTGAGTCCCACCTTTGGAGCTCCAACCACCGTTAGTCTCCACTGGTCTTTAAACTCCTCCACAGAGGTTCAGGACCTGGTTTCCCTCCAGAGAGTCAGACCAGTCCAGTCTAGTCTGGACAGGACCTGATGAAGCCACTGGGATGAGGCCAGACGTCTCCGCAGATGTTCTACTGAGTCCAGTTGGCTTCCATTGAACTGACCAGAATTAGAAAACAAGAGATTAAAAGTCGGTGTTTTGAATTTTTCTCGTAACTTTGCCATTTTTTAATCACATCCAAAACGTTTTTGAGATTCACATTCGACATTAGAGGTCAAAAATCTGACTTAAATCTTCAACAAAGCCTGAGATTAAGAGTCAAAGCTGGGATTTAACTTGTAGGTTTGACTCTGGAAACCACATTTAACATGATTATTTAAGATCCCGATGAACTTTCGTACATTTTATTGCTTCAGTGGTGGGACTGAGCTTCCATACTGATGCCACTTACTCTTCTTTTTCAAGGATGTGGAGTAAAAAGAACAAAAAGAAAGCAACCAATCGGGGTTTTCCTCCACTTCCTGTGTTTTGTTAATGTCATCTGAGGTTTGTGGATGATTTAATCCGGCTTCTAGAACCCTTTAAAACCCTCAGAGGAGCCTGCTTCATTTACTCATTACGTTAAGTTTCCAAACAGGCCGGATAAAGACGGTAGACGGTTCATCGAGAAGCTGCTGTTTGTGGTTTTATCTAATCAGAACTTTACCGTCTTCCTCCGGGGAGCCGCCCGTCTGGTCTTCACACGGAGCCTCGTCTGGTTTTGCTCTTTGCGGTTTGGTTTCCTCCTCGTTTCCGGTCGTCGTGACGACTGGAGGATTCGTCGTTCTCCGGATGTCGATGTCCGGCTGTGGGTTGACGGAGGAGCTTCGTCTTCCTGCAGATGTGGTTGTTGCTGCTGCAGATGTTGGAGCCTCCTGACCTGCAAGAAGGACAGTTGGAGGTTCAAGTATCCTGTCCATCCAGGTCACGGCTGTCCTCGTAGCTTCAGTCGCAGCTTGCTTGAGTTTCTGGAAGACGTTCCACCTCCCGAAAGGCCTCAAGAAGCTCCTTAAAGACCTCAAATACCTCAAGTGTCTCCTGTAAGTTCTCAAAAATATCTTCAAATGACCTCAGAAACCTCCACGAAGACCTCAGAACATCAAGTATCTCCTTAAAGTCGTCGAACTTGCTTGAGTTTCTCGTGACGTCTTCTAGAAACTCAAGCTAGTTCGACGACTTTAAAGAGATAATTGATGTTCTGAGGTCTTCATGGAGGTTTCTCAGGTCATTTGAGAACTTACAGGAGACACTTGAGGTATTTGAGGTCTTTAAGGAGGTGGAACATCTTCAAGAAACTCAAGCAAGCTGCGACTGAAACCACGAGGATGTTCAAGTTTCCTGGTTCCTGTTGGGTTTCTGGACTCTTTGGAGACAGACTTGGTTTCTCCAAGTGGATTTCACCAGTTTTTCCAGATGTGAACCAAGAATTCAGGCCTTATTAAGACTGACGTGACTGGTACCAAACTTAAAACCAGTTACAACCGGCCTGCTGTATAGCTCACTGAGTTAAGGCGCTGCCACGTGGGCGCAGGTCGCCAGCAGCCGGTCGCAAGTTCGAGTCCAGCTCACGACCCTTTGCTGCATGTCTTTCTCTCTCCTCTGTACCCCCTTTCACCCTGTCTCTTCCGCTATCAATAAAAAAAGGAAAAAACTCCCCAAAAAAATATTAAAAAAAACAAAAACCAGTTACAACCATTAACAGTTGGGTAGATTTAAAGGTTATTTACTGTGTCGGGCTGCAGCCGGACCAGACTGTCTTTTAATTGGGTGTAATTTCATCCACTTCCTTCATGTATGTCCAGCTGCTGGTTGTGATGTTGACGCTGTGGCTGGATAACAGGGCTACTGTTGGTTGCTGTGGTTCAGTCTGTGGTGCTTCTAAGACAGATGCTGATTTATTGATGGGTTCGGTCCCGACAGCAGCATCCATCCACCTCCAGGGTCAGCCTTTTGAACACTGAGCAGTGAACGCACCATGTTGGGTATCTGTACCTGGACCAGCCACACTCCAGATGTTCACATCAGGAGGAAACTAGAGCAGATTAAAAGTGTAATCTAAAGTAGGGATGCACCGATCCGATCCGATACCTGAATCTGGACATCTGCCCATACTGATACTATTCCGATACCAGAGCTCTGTTTGCTTTGATATTACTATGATCATTATTGTTGATTAGCTCCACCTACAGGGGGAACCCTGAGGAAGGAGGTTATGCGATCGTTGAAATCCAAACATCTGCAGTAAAGCTCAGGGCTGGAACTCCTTTTAGCGTCTCAGCTAACTTGGTCGACACTCGGTTCTATAGTTCAGGGAGCCTCTGATAAATATCTCCTGGATAAACTAGATCTGGCTGAAAGTCTTTAATCAAGCTGTGAAGTCCTTGGTTTTCTACAGCTGATAACGGTTGGTCATGGAGGACGATGAAGCTGAGCAGCTTCTCGGTGATCCCTTTAGCTTCCACGTTGTCTGGAGGGAGTTTACCTTTAGGAATGACTCCAGAAGTGATTCCTGCTCCTTTCGTCTTTCTGTCCCGTGGCTAACAAACCGCCGTGCTCTTTACTGTGATGCTTTTTCAAATGTCTGATTAAGTTTGTTGTATTGTAGGTCGCGACGGAGCTTCCGCCTCTCGCTACAACGGCTCTGCAAACATTGCACGTTGTTGTTTTGCTCTGCAGCGTCGCTAAGGTCAAATATTTCCACACAGCGACATGCTACGATGAGAAGTTAGCCACAGTGCTGCTAAATGCTCGCTGGCTGCAAACTGTGGAGTGGATTTCCTGAATGGAGGCGTGTCGTTACTCCGCGTTTCATTGAGAGGAAATCCATCCCACAGTTAGCAGCATGGAACCACCTGTGGAGTCCTTCCAGCAGACGTGGCTCAGGGATTGGAAATCTCAACCGGCTGGATCAGAAATTTCCGATCTGTCAATTACGTTGGTATCGGAACCCGATACTGGATTGGATCGGCCCCGTCCCTAATCTAAAGGTGTGACCCTAGCAGGACTCCGTAGCTCTAAACAGGAGCTTCCTCCAGGCTCTTCTTCCTTCGCTTCGCTGGAGCTCAACGTTTCACGCAGACTGAAGCGATTCTGACACTTTTCTGCAAATATGCAAATGTTCAAGACGGTGCAAACCTTTAATTAATTCCCCTCATGTGAGGCTTTAATTAGAGCCTGCAGCTTCCTCACCTCCACTCGGAGCAGCGACGTCTTCCTCCCGTGAAGAGTCTGGGGTCGGACCGGTTCGTTCTGGTTCGGTCTGCGAGGGTCGTGGTGTTGTTCTGGTTGAAAGCTGAGGACCTGAGAAGCAGAGCAGAGAGTGAGGAGAGCATCTTCAGAGCTGTTAAACATCACAGACTGTGGATTCGCCCTCAGGATAAATCAACATTGTCCCATCTGTTATTGTGTTTGAATAAAAACGGCTGCATTGATTTACATTCCTGAGTGAAGTTGGGTTTAAAACTAGAATAACTCTCTAACTTTTGGCTCCAGTGTGTTAAAACAGATGCTCCAGCCTTTATTTAGCATCACTGATGGCTTCTTTAAGGCAGCATTAATGTGCTTCGAACAAAACAGCTCTTTGCTTTCTGCTCTGTACGGTAAATATGAAGCTACAGCTAGCCGGTGGTTAGCTTAGCTTAGCATACAGACTAGAAACAGGTGGAAACTATCGCTAACTATCTGCCAACTGGGGATCTATGGAGAGATTCGCCCTTTTTCGAGAGTTTTATGTCCGTTTATTTCTAAAAAAACCTGTTTTCTATGCAGATGATGTGATTCATAAAGTGCCGGTTCCAGTCTTTATGCTAAGCTAAGCTAGAAAACCAAAAAGCAAATATATCCGAGGATGCTGGAGTTTGATTTCTCCTTTAAATAAAGCACTGACCTCCAGTCGGCCTCGGAGAGCGTTCCCCTCCTCCGTCCTCTGAAGGTGTCGCTGGCGTTAATGTAAATCTGACACCTGAACACAAAGAAGTGAGACGCTAATGCATTCCACCTGATTAAACCGAGCGTTGGAGAAAGGTTTCCCCCCTTTTTCATCCCTGATGGAGTCAGCGAGTCTCCTCAAACACCTGTCGGAGCTTCAGGCTGGAGAAAATAACCCCGTTAGAGGTTCGAGGTCGGCGGTTTTCAGCCGGCGGCAGCAGGAAGGCGACGCTTGATGAAGTCACCAGAGTGTTTTAAAGCAGCAGAAATCAAAGCAAAGAAATCTGATCTGATCCTGTACTTTTATTTATGTCAACAAAAACCAGCAACCCAACCGAAACAGTCCACAGGTTCTTGATGGTCTAAGTCAGGACTTTGGGGGGACCAGTCTAGAACCTTCATTCCAGCCTGATGGAACCATTTCTTCACCACTTTGATGTGTTTGGGCTCATTGTCTGGTTGGAACATCCAGCTGTGTCCCAGATCAACCTTCTGCTGATGGTTTTAGGTTCTGATCCTCCTCCTTCATTGTTCCATTGACTTTGTGTGAAGCTCCAGTTCCACAGAGCATGATGCTGCCACCTCCATGCTGGTGGTAGGTCTGGTGTTGTTGGGGTTAAAAAGGAGTCTAAGACCCACCAAGACAGCCTGAAATCAGTCCTAAGCCAGGCCCAGATCCACTGTAAAATAAATCCTAAACCAGGTCCCAAACCAGGCCACAACCAAGACTGAACCAAACAAGAACCTGTCCCAAGAAAGTCCAAAGCCAGTCCAAAATACAGTCTGAAATCAGGCCAAAGGGACGTCTAGAAAACCCCAGAGCATGATGCTGCCACTTCCATGCCTGGTCTGGTGTTCTTGGGATTAAAAAAGCCCAAGACCTGCCCAAGACAGTCTGAAACCATTCCCTAAAAAGTCAAATACCAAACCTAAACTACTCCTAAAAAAATGTCCAAAACCCCCTCTCCCTAAGGACAATCTGAAAGCAGTCCTAAGCCAGGACAAATCCACTATAAAGTAAATGCTAAACCAACTTAATACACGTTCAAAACCTGGTCCCAAACCAGGCCACAACCAAGACTGAAACCAAACAAGAACCTGTCCCAAGTATGTCCAAAGCCAGTCCAAAATACAGTCTGAAATCAGGCCAAAAGCCCTTCTAGGAAGCCCCAGAGCATGATGCTGCCACCTCCATGCTAGATGGTACGTCTGGTGTTCTTGGGGTTAAGAGGCTAATACCCGCCCCAGACAGTCTGAAACCAGTCCTAAAAAAGTCAGATACCAGTGCAACATCGGGACCAAAACCAAACCTAAACTAGTCCTAAAAAAAGGCCAAGACCACCGTAAAATCAATCCTAAACCAGGTCCCAAACCAGCCCTGAACCAAGACTGAAACCAAATAAGAACCTGTCCCAAGAAAGTCCACAACCAGTCCAAAACACAGTCTAAAATGAGTCTAAAAGGACTTCTGGAAAGCCCCAGAGCATGATGCTGCCACCTCCATGCTTGATGGTAGGTCTGGTGTTCTTGGGGTTAAAAAGAGTCTAAGACCCGCCCCAGACAGTCTGAAACCAGTCCTTAAAAAGTCAAATACCAAACCTAAACTACTCCTAAAAAAAGTCCAAAACCCTCCCCAGGAAAATCTAAAACCAGTCTTAAACCAGGATTACCAACTTTAAATCACATTCAAAGCCAGGTCCCAAACCAGGCCACAACCAAGACTGGAAACCAAACAAGAATCTGTCCCAAGTATGTCCAAATCCAGTTCAAAATACAGTCTGAAATCAGGCCAAAAGGACATCCAGGAAGCCCCAGAGCATGATGCTGCCACCTCCATGCTTGATGGTAGGTCTGGTGTTGTTGGAGTTAAGAGGCTAATACCCACCCCAGACAGTCTGAAACCAGTGCTAAAAAAGTCAGATACCAGTGCAACATCGGGATCAAAACCAAACCTGAACTAGTCCTAAAAAAAAGGCCAAGACCACCGTAAAATAAATCCTAAACCAGGTCCCAAACCAGGCCACAACCAAGACTGAAACCAAGCAAGAACCTGTCCCAAGAAAGTCCAAAACCAGACCAAAAAACAGTCTGAAATCAGGCCAAAGGGATTTCTAGAAAGCCCCAGAGCATGATGCTGCCACCTCCATGCCTGGTCTGGTGTTTCTCTGTGACAAACTGACCTGTTGGATGAACCGACGTCTTCACTGCAGTCGGTGTGGAGCTTCCTTTCACCTCGTCGGACTCGTCTGTGGCGGCAGTCGTGGTTGACTTTGTTGTTGTTGTTGTTGTTGTAGTTGTGAGTGAATTCATAACTGAAGAAGAAGAAGAAGAAGAAGATCGGCAGCACAGACGTTAATATTCTCATTCATTCGTGTCTCAGATCAGTCGAGTCCAAGTCAGATCCTTCAGAATGTAAGTCCTACGATACAGTTCAAACTCACCGTGTTCATCAGACGCTTCCTGCTCCTCTTCATCACTAGCTTCGTCCTCTTCTTCATCTTCTTCTTGTTCTTCAGATGACTTTGGAGGCCTCTCGTTGGTTGTTGTTTTCATCTGAGGTTTTGCCGACATCAGAGACGAAGTTGTGGCGTCGACCGAACCTGCGAGTGTGGGATGATTTTTTTAAATACTCACTGTTATAAACAGTTTGGCATTTGGTCGTTGACGTTTATCGACTGTTTACCTCTAAGTTGAACCGTAGTTTACTGAATGAACATCCTGCTGTATTAAAGGAGGCTTGAAACTAGTGATTGAGACCATAAACTCAACAGGACGATGTTTACCGATGCAACAGATCAAGTGAGAAGCCGGTTTGTTTTCTCATTGACTTCAATACAATCGAACGTCGCCCCCTGCTGGCTGTGAGACAGAACGCAGGTTAAAACTTTACTTTTTTAAGACCTGAAGGCTTCGTTTGTCTTTTATATTTGGACAGTCGGCGCAGAAAGCAGCAGGAAACTGTGTCAGAGAGCGTGGAAGACAAAACTCTCCTTGTTTTCTCGTATTAATCACTTAAATTAATGTGCTTTATTTCTTTAATTCGCACTTTCGACTATCTTAGAGCATTTACCCCCTTATTTACCAGTTTAGCAGCATTCTGTTATATTTTTTTCTTTTCCCGTTGTATTTTTAAAAATGTTTTATATATTTATTTTTTTTTTCATTTTTTTATTCTCAATCTTTTTTATTTTAATTTATTTATTTTTAATTATTTTTATTTTCTATTCTTAATTTCTATTCTTTATTATTACTACTACTACTATTTGTTTTTAATTTACTTATTTTATTTTTATTCTTTTTATGTACTTTATTATTATTACCACTACCATTTATGTTTTAATTTACTTTTCGTTTTTATTCTTTTTTATATCCTTTACTATTACTACTATTTATTTATTTTTTATCTATTTAATCTTATTTTTTATATTCTTTATTATAACTACTACCATTTATTTTTAATTTACCTTTTTCATTTGTATTCTTTATTATTATGACTACGACTATTTATTCTTTTATTTTTTTTATTTTTATTCTTTTTTATATTGTTTTTATTTGCTTTTGAATTCTTTATATTTATATTTTTTGTTTATTTACTTTATTTTTTATCCATTTTTGTATTCTTTACCATTTATTTTTCAAATTTATCTATTTTAATTAATTTTTGTATTCTTTATTATTAGTACTACTATTAGTATGTAGCATCATTTTCTTTATTATTATTATTTTATCTTTTTTACTGATATTTTATACAAATTCTTTCCAGTTTCTGAAATATTTGGCGAAAAATGTTGAAGTGAACTGAGAAACTGCAACCAAACATCACAATGTGAAAGTTAAGGTTAGCAAAGAGGCTAATGTTAGCATGTTTGGGCTAACAGAGCCATAGCTAGAACATGCTAACATTAGCCTCTTTGCTAACCTTTGCTGCAACAGATGCAGCTTTAATAAGACTCTAACTGGGGCTGGAGCCTAAACACTTCCTCCTCACCTTCCTCTGATGACTCTCTGGGAGTTGTAGTCCTCGGGGTGGTTGTAGTCCTCGGGGGAGCCGGCGTCACGTCACCGATCGACGTCGGTGTTTCGCTTTGATTCGTCTTCGCGTTTCCATCAGCAGGACTCACCGAGGAGGTCGACTCAGACCCCGCTTCATTTCCTTTTGTTCCATCTGAAGCTGAATCTGGAGGATTGAAAAGGATTCAAGGTGTTTTCATGTGAGAGATGAAGCGTTCGGGTCAGTTTGGTTGTAATATCTTCATAACGGAGCCTGAATGCTTAAAATAAAAGAAGCAGCGATGTTTAGATCTACTTTTTAAGTGTTAAAAAGGAAGTAAAATGTCTGTTCTTACTGCCGTTGGTGGGTAAAAGTGAACATAAGCACAAGGACAATCGAGTTTTAATGTTTGTGTGACGCTGGTTGTTAAAGAGTTCTTCCAAAAGATCCACTTCCTGTTTTATTCTTCTGCTTGTCTGAGTTTATTCCAGACAAACCAGAGATAAACTGCAGCGTCTCTCCCCGACAGGAAGCCTGTTAATAATCTTTGGGGTGAATCACTGCTCAGCTACATCACGTCATCGAACATAAAGGACTCCATCTCCAACTGTTCTTTTCTACTAAGAAGAGGCAGCGTGTTCCTGCCGTCGGTCGTGATGCAGACGGACGGTATTTCTGGCTCACCCCGGCCAGCTTCTGGAGGATCGCGGGTCATCGGATCCTTTTTTATCTCCTCCCGCTCGAGTGCTTCCTCTGCGACGGCTTCGTTCAGATCTGCAAAAGCGGCGACACATCAGAGGGCGACGGGAAGCGCCTGAGCCAAGTGAGTCATCGGGCAGCGGGGAAATTATTTCTGGTGTTCTTGGAAGCGGCGGGACGGTCGGCCCCGGCCAAATGTGATTATGAGCAGCTTGGAAAAACACAAGTTTGCCAGAGAAAGTAGGAGAGAGGAGACAGCGGGGAGGCGAGCCGCAGATGGGAAGGGAGTGATGTCACCGTTACCTTTGGAGATGGAGCTCAGGTGTGTCGGCTCTTCCTCCTCCTCTTCCTCCCCTGCTTCCTCCAACTCCTCTGAAATGACGAGGGAAGTCTGACATCAGTGCTGCTCAAAAAGTTAAACAACACATCTGCATCCTACTAGACCTAAAGAGACTAAACACTTATGCTAAGAAGGCAAGCATAATTTAGCGTGTTAGCATGCTAGTGCTGCTTGTACTCCTCCGTAGGGTGGCTGGGCGCACCCTTCGAGATCAGGTGAGGAGCTCGGGGTAGAGTCATCTGAGGTGGCTCGGACATCTGTTCCGGATGCCTCCTGGACGCCTCCCTGGGGAGGTGTTCCTGGCATGGCCCACCAGGAGGAGGCCTCAGGGTAGACCCAGGACACACTGGAGGGACTATGTCTCCCGGCTGGCCTGGGAACACCTCGGAGTCCCACCGGAAGAGCTGGAGGAGGTGTCTGGGTCGAGGGAAGTCTGGGCAAACCTGCTTAGACTGCTGCCCCCGATAAGCGGAAGATAATGGATGGATGGATGGCGCTTGCTCGTGTTTGCATATCAGCCATAAACCCAGGAGGGAATCGATTCATTTTGAAAAAGGATTCAACCGAGTCCAAAAAGTGCATCATGGTGGCGCTAGATTGAAAGTCGGTTCATCCTCTAAAGATCACAGACGTCCAAGTCGACCACGTTTCATTCTACAGCACTCTAAAAAGCAACCAGAGTTGACCAAAGTGCTGCTCACGTCGACAGTCAGGCAGCAACAAAACGCAATGATAAATAAAACAACATGAAATAATCAATCAAGGCAAAACCTGGATTTCTGATTTCACAGCGTTCTATCAAGTGTTTGTGTAAAAACTTCTTGCAGAAAACACAAAGTCAGAGGGTCGTCAAAGATTTGTCAGGATAAAATTTGGTCTCAATCCACCGAGTACATGTCGAGATGTTGTAGAGTATACGTACTTGGCCTTTTGGGACCACGAATGTCTGAGCAAAGTTTGGTGATGGTCCGTCACACAGTTTGGTTTGAGCTCGGGTGAAAACGCTCCACATGTCGGTCAGGAAGCAAGAAAAAAGTGCAAAAAGCATCCATTTATACAAGAAAAGAAAATAGTACGAAATCAGAGATCAGATTTTGTGGCATTCGATCAATTGTTTGTTAAAAAATTCTTGCAAAAAAACATATAATCGAACCTGAAGTCGAAGGTTTACCGAACAGAACTTGGCGTCAATGCACTGAGTAGGTGTTTCGAAATGTTTCACAGCAAACATACTTTTCACCTGCAGATGGCGCTAAAGGAAAAACCAGCAGGGGATAACCCAAGCAGTGTTTGGGCGTCTGGAGACCATGAATGTCCGAGCAAAATGTCATGACAATCCAACTCAAACTAAAGCAAAAAAAATGCTAATAAAGGATTAAATTGCGATGAATTTGCAATCATTGTGATGCGAGTCTCGGTCTTAGTGAGAAGGGTATTTTTGGCATTTCTTGAACACTTTCAAAAGAGTATGCAAAGATTACGAGACTGATAATTTGATTTTTGCGACGAAACAAAAGCAGCAAAAGTATTAAATTCAGCTTCGACTATCGCTGGCATCCGTTTATGCATCCATCCATCCATTTCCGTCCAGTTATCCAGAGTTGGGTTGTGGTGGTAGCAGAATATGAAGGTCAGTCCAGACGTCTCTCTATCTTCTCAGGAATGTTTTCCAGTACCTCCTGGGAGATTTCAAGGCGTTTCCAGGCCAAATGGGACATGCAACCCCTTCAGAGAGTACTCTAGGTTGCCCCGAAAACCTCCAAAGGAAGTCGGAAGTCTGAAGCCACCTCGTCTGGTTCCTTTCTCCGAGATCCTCATCCTACCTCTAAGGCCGAACCCAGGAGATCCATCTCAGCCGATCTCATCCTTTCCGTCTTTATACCCAGGTTGTCGAGTTGAGGAGGGATTTCTAGATGTACCAGTAGGTATACGTTCCAACCCTCATGGTTAAGAGGTGGAACGTATACCTACTAGTAAAACCAGAATCCCTGATCCCTGGTTTTACTAGTAGGTATACGTTCCACCCCTTAACTATGAGGGTTGGAACGTATACCTACTGGTACATCTAGAAATCCCTCCTCACCATGATAGTCCGGTACAACAACCACATCTGTCCACTTCCTGTTCCCTCGTGAACAAGATCCCGAAATATCTGAACTCCTTCCCTCAGGGCAAACAACTGATATCCACCAGTTTCCGGCAAAGAACCACGACCTCCGACTTGGAGCGTCAGTTTAGGATAATGAAATTCAAAAGCAGGCATGACAAACTGAAGATTGAACCACTGTTTTCTGTTTTTCATCCTCATATTCCAATGATTTTCAATGATATTCATGATAAAACATAATCTAATCTCGTACTACCATGAAGAGTAGACGCTGATCAGTTTGTCTGGATCTTTAGATTAGAGTACAACAATAAAACAATTTAAGAAAATGTCCAAAAAAAGACTGAAAACTACAATAATGTGGAACAGTAAGGGTGTTCTTGGGGTGTCTAAAGAGGTATATAGGGTTTGAATCAAACAGAAACAGTAAGATATGAGATGTACGGACATGGAAGTATAAGTTAAACATCCTCCTACTTGTTTTCAGATGTTATTTAAGGTTTTGTGGACGTTGCATGTTTTATTTTCTATTTTATTTTTATTTTCCACATACAAGCCAGCAGTGAGGTGTCATCTGGTGTATTTGTTTGACCCTGCAGGTTTCACCCTCAGTGTTCAACCCGTGACCCGTGGGCCAATTAGCGAGCGTACCGGCAGGCGTCAGCAGGGAGGGCGTGCCCGGCGGCGGGGTGAAGAGGTCGCCGTCCATCCCCGCGGTGTCGTTCTGGTTCTCCAGTCCGCCGGTCATTAGCAGATCCATCTCTGCCGGTCGGGAAACAACAACAGCACATTTACAGGATCTGAGTCACAGCTGAGACGTAGGACGCTGGTTTTTAGAGTTCTAACTCAACCTGCGCCTCCACATCGTCTTTATTTATCTAATAAATTCACTTGTTTTAGGCGATGTGCACCATTTACAGAGAGTTCGGGAATTATTGGAAGCATATTTTCTCTTTTAATTTGAAGAGACAAGCAGTTTCTCCCTCTATCGACATTTCTTTTTTTTTTTTATTTGGGAAAAGTTCACCACTTTATCCCTCCAAGACATTATTAATTGCAACAATCTCTTTAAACTCTTGCTGCTCTTACCTCTCTACACCCCAAGACAAATCTTTTTTTACTACATTATACATTACATATATGTAATACTGTCAGTCTGAGAAGGAGGTTCCCACTGATCAGCAGCTTTTTAAACAAGAGAGAAACTCCAGTCTGGACCAGAAGGACCCAGGGCCTCCACCGATTAAAGAGGAACAGGAGGAACTCTGCACTAGTCTGCATGGAGAGCAGCCTGAATCAGGACACATTATTTATGTTGGTTTAATGGAAATCCAATAAAAATTAAAATTATTTGGAGTGTCTGGAAAAAAGCTTTGGTTCCGTAAGACCAAAAAGACAGATGGTCAAGATTAAAGAGGAACAGGAGGACCTCTGTACCAGTCTGGACCATGATAACCCAATGAAGTGAATAACTTTTTCTATTTATTATCAATTAATATCTTATGTTTCTGATTGACCAATTCTTACACAGATGACACTGAAACCTGATCTTTTGACGTTTTTGTAAGTATTAATCTGTGACTAATTAATATTTACAGTTGAAAAGTTGTTTCAGCACTACAGTACATGCTTATGTATATATTTTATTAAAGGTTTGGGGCTACTCAGTTGTGTTTTTGGTGGTTTAAAAAATAGGTTGTAAGCCTTATTGACTGTCTGTATTTGCAGAAAAGGGAGTTTTAAGAATAAATGTGATTACATAAATGTCTGACCTTGAATGACATTGAGCAAAATCTAAGTTTGTCTGTTTATATCCCATAAATTACCGGTGCCAAAGGAGGACAGCCTATTTTTATTTTTGAGACTGAGAGGCATGCTGACTGAACACAACAACACAAACAGGACTTTTACCTGCTGACAGGAAGGAAGAGTTGGAGAACTGGTAGCTGGCAGAGTCATTGACTGCTGAGAGAACATCTGGAGAGGAAAAGCAAAAAGTTAAGCTTCTGTATACAAAAGTAAACTCCACTGTGTCACTTCAACATAAAGCCTACAGCTTCAAACCTACATAACTATACTTTCTGACCACTTAGAGGAAGCAGAAACAAACTCAGTCCAAAAGCCATTCAAGCACCAATGCACCGTCAAGTCCAACACAACAAGTGGAACCCAGTGAAAAACTAGTTCAAAACAAGTCCAGGACCTGCTCAAACCCAGTCCAAAAGCCATTCAAACACCAATCCACCATCAAGTCCAACACAACAAGTGGAACCTAGCCAAAAACTAGCTCAAAACAAGTCCAGAACCTGCCGAGACACAGTCCAAAATCAAACCTGGAGCCAAATTTGAACCCAGTCAAAAACCCAAGTCCAAAAAAGATCAAACTCAAGATTAAAAACGGTCCACAATCAGTACCAAAACCAGTTCAAAACCAAGTCAGAAACCAAGTTAAAAACCTGTCTAGAACCAAGTCCGACACCAAGACCAAACTGGGCTAAATCCAGTCAAAACCCCAAGTCCAAAAGGAAGATCAAACTCAAAAGTAAAAGCAGTCCAAAAACAAGCCCAAAACCAAGCCTGACACCAAATTTGAATCTGAAACGAAGTCCAGGTAGCAGTCAGGTGGCCTCCCTTTACAGAACCATGTTAAATCTCAGCTGATGTGGTAATAACAGTCTCCACCTGACCAACACCACCTTCACCTGTTCAGCTCCTGATGTCTTTGTGTTTGGTAGAACTTAGAAAGCCTGTCAAACCTGCTGCTGCTACTCTTTGATACCACCAGAGTCGGTATGAAATAACGAACCGAGCGTCTTTAAGCTGATCTCCGGTTCAAACGGAGGACGTCTTCAGGCAGCTGCTATCGGTGGAATCTCTACTCAAACAGAACAACTCAGCTCGAACCGTCTGACAGGCCTCCAACAGGCTTTACAAACTTTCCCTCTGAAGTCGGCTTCTCCGCTTTAATAAGCTCCTCTACCTTCTCTCAGACGGAGGGAAGCTCAGCTGGGTTCGCCGTCTATATTTGGGCCCAAAAGGATCAAAGGAACTCTGCACAATCCCTGATTTTTTTCCCGCTGTGTGTGGGCGGGAAGCTGCAGGATTAAACGTCAAGAGGTCATTGTTTTAATTGGCCGGGGTGTGACTCAGCTGCCTGCGCTTCCACCCAATCAATCCCCTCCTCAGATCCGACATCGCCGACCCGACTGGAAAGTGAAGCATCGTCTGGAGACGGCCGACGGTCGAGTCGTCACCGAGCTTCAGATGAAGCGAGTCGACGTCATTCGGACTCACCTGCTCCTCTGAATCCTTCATCGGCCTCCGAGGCGCCGCCGAGTGGATCTGAAACAGAACCGAGCTAATGAGGGATTCAGACTGCAGCGAGTTCTCTGCTCTGCCAGGCAGGGAAGCAGAGCTAATGAGCGAACCGCTGCTAAAAGCACAAAAGCACGATTGGAATTTACTGAATGAGATTGTTTCCGCAGCAACAATGAGCCTGGACTTGCTGCCAGGTATTAACCATCTTCAAGGAGTCTAGACCAACACCATGGAGTCAGTCTGGATAACATGAAGAGACAGAAACCACAGAATAAATGTGACTGGTTTATTAAGATAAAACGAGTCCAAAACCAGTCTAAAACTTAGCCCAAGACAAAGTACGAACAAGTCCAAAACCAACCTTAAAACCAAGTTCAAGACTAATTTAGAAACAAGTCCAAAAAGAAGTGGAAACCAAGAACGAGACGAGTCCAGAACCGATTCACAACCAGTCAAATAACATTCTGGAACAGTTCAAAACCGCTCTTTAACCGGGTTTAAAGCAATCTGTGACAAAGTCCAAAAAGAAGTCCAGAACCACGTCTGAGACCAAATGAAAAACGTGTAAAACAAGTCCAGAACAAGGTCTGACATCAAGTTTAAAACCAATGGAAAAACCAAGTCAGTAACAAAGACTGAAAAGAGTCCAAAACACAGTATTAAGGCAAATTAAACCCCGATATAAAACCAAGTCCAAAACCACACCTGAAACCAAGTTAAAAACAAAGTCTTAAGTCCGCAAATAGCCCAAAACCAAAAGTCTACAAACAAGTCCAGAACCAACCTTAAAACCAAGGTCAAGACTAATTTGGAAACAAGTCCAAAAAGAAGCAGGAAACCAGGAACAAGACGAGTCCAGAACCACTTCAAAACCAGTCAAATAACATTAGAACTAGTTCAAAACCCCAATTTAACCAGGTTTGAAGCAGTGCAACAAAGTCCAAAACGAGATCTGACATCAAGTTTAAAACCAGTCCAAAACCAAGTCAGTAACAACGACTGAAAACCTTCCAAAACACGGTATGAAGGCAAATTAAAGCCCAATCTAAAACCAAGTCCAAAACCTAAAAGTCTATGAACAAGTTTAAATGAACCCAACAAACAGCCGCAAAACCAGTCCAAAACCAAGTCCAGAACCAACCTTAAAACCAAGTTCAAGACTAATTTGGAAACAAGTCCAAAAAGAACCAGGAGACCAGGAACGAGACGAGTCCAGAACCACTTCAAAACCAGTCAAATAACATTCTGGAACTAGCTCAAAACCGCTCTTAAATCAGGTTTCAAGCAGTTTGCAGCAAAGTCCAAAACCAAGTCTTAAGCCAAACTAAAAACGTCTAAAACAAGCCCACAAAAAGATCTAAAACCAAGTTTAAAACCAAGTCAGTAACAAAGACTGAAAACAGTCCAAAACACGGTATTAAGGCAAATTAAAGCCCGATCTAAAGCCAAGTCCAAAGCCACACCTAAAACCAAGTTAAAAACAAAGTCTTAAGTCCACAAACGGCCCAAAACCAAAACTCTAAAACCATGTTCAAAACTAATTTGGAAACAAGTCCAAAAAGACATACGAAACTAGGAACGAGACGAGTCCAGAACCACTTCAAAACCAGTCAAGTAACATTAGAACTAGTTCAAAACCGCTCTTTAACCAGGTTTCAAGCAGTCTGCAACAAAGTCCAAAACCAAGTGCAGAACCACGTCTGAAAAAAATGATGCACAAATGAATAATGTCTCGAACAAGTCCTGAAAACAAGTTTCAAACCAGTGTAAAACCAAGTCAGTAACAAAGACTGAAAACAGTCCAAAACACGGTATGAAGGCAAATTAAACCCCGATCTAAAGCCAAGTCCAAAGCCACACCTGAAACCAAGTTGAAACAAGTTTAAAACAAGTCCACAAACGGCCCAAAACTAAAAGTCAGAAATCAAGTTGAAACTAAGCCTGAAACAAGTCCAATACAAGATTTAAATCCAAGTTCAAAACCAGGAAACAAACAGTTCAAAACAAGGCAGGAGGCCAAATTAAAAAACAGTCCAAAAACGAGTCCCAACCCAAGTTAAAAACAAGTCTAAAACAAGTCCACAATAAAGTCTGAAAGTACATTAAAATCAATCTAAAACAGCCCAAAACCAGTCTAAAACCAAGTCCAGAGTTAGTCCTAAGTTCCTAAGTGTCTGCAGCTTTATCTGCAGTACAGTTCTGTTAAACGTACAGATAAAAGCAGTGAAAGGGGGGATGCAGGTAGTTGGAGGTGAAGCTTCCTGCAGGTTGATCTCACCTGTTTGATTCGCAGCAGAGCAGAGAGACTCATCGAAGCCTCTCAGAGTCCAGTTGTAGAGACTCTGAGCCACACAGTCGACGGCAGCCTGGTCACATTCACAGAACCTCTGCTGACACAAGTCACCAGCATCTTCAAGACAAAAAATAAAGACCAGCACGTTTAACAAACAAAACGAAAACGACAAGTTTTGAGGCATTTTTTACCCCAAAAGTCAACGCTAAAGTCTCACCACAGCTGCTGTTCACTGCTGCACAGGTGAAGTTGTACGGAGGAGGAAGCAGCCGCTGCCTGCAGGGGGCGGCGTTCTGGTAACACAACCGGTGGGTCTCACAGCAGCTGCAGCGAAGAAGACGTCAGGAAGAGGAAGGAATGGATGAAGAACATGAGGTAAAAAGGAGGGACAACAGGGTCACATGATCATTATTATCAGTGAAAGGTGTTTATATGGACGGAATTTATCACCGCCGCCAAGGAGGTTCTGTGACGGCCGGCGTTGGCTTGTTTGTTTGTTTGTTTGTGTTCAAAATAACTCAAAACCTCATGGACGGATTTGGATGAAATGTTTAGGAAATGTGTGAAATGGGACAAGGAACAAATGATGATATTTTGGGACTGATCCGGATCACCGTCTGGATCCAGGATTATTTTTAATTTAACCTAAGTGTAACCAGGTGGACAATTAAATGCGGTTTACTCTAAAAGCCACCAGAGGGCACTCTTGTTTTTGGGGTAACCCCCTCTGACCACATGACATTTTGGGTCTCCACGCGACAGACAGCGACAGTGACGGAGTTCTCTTTCCTTCCTGAGCGACATACACACGGTTGGGCCGGCATTCTTATCTCCGGTTGTCTAAGAAGCTGGGAGGCTGTTAGGAGCTGCCGCACTAGAGGCCGCGCCTGTTCATTAGGTCGGATGGGGTGAAGGCCGCATTGTCGGTAGGACATTTGAACTGTATGTAATTACATCTGTATCTGTAACGTTCCATACAAAATATGTGAATTGGGAGATTATGCGCTCTCTGAGTACCTTTTCTCGTTGGAAATGTGATGCAAGGGGATGTGGCTAAGCTAAAGCTAAGCTAAAACCAGTCTAAAACCACCTGTCAGAGGCTGGAGCTGTGGCCTTCAAGTTCACGTTCGGCCAATCAGAAAAACACCCAACAAATTATGACGGTTTCTTTAATCCTAATACCAGTTCAGGCTGCAACTGGAGCCAAAATACAGCAGCCAGTAATCAAAGTCTGACACTGACTGAAGTAAAGAACCTCCAAGAAGCTTCTTCTGCTCACAGATAACAAGAACTGACAAAAGAAGTCCAGTTGTTTTTTCCTGAAGCTCAGTTTATGTGGATCATGTTAAGTTTATGTGGATCATGCAACCCCATGTAAAAATCTGATTCTGCAGTCGGACCACATCTGGAAAACATCTGCCGAGCAACTAGTCTGGTCCTCAAACAAAACGAAGAGATGCTGCAGGAACATACATCATGAGGAGGACAATGTCTTTTGACCATTAAGGCATTTAAATATCTTCTAGTCGACCCTGAAAACTAAATACATGAGAATATGAGCTCTTTACAGTGGAGCTCATGTCTTATTAAACAGGGCGATACGTTTCAACAACACTGACAGTTTGCTATTTCTATTTCTTCTTTTCTGCATCTCCATGATCACGAATCACATGTGTAATTACGCCGTTGCTGATGCATGATTCATGCATGAGGCTGATTCATCAATGATTCGCTTTAATGAAGCTCGCGGCGTGCGCCATCCTCGTCATCGCCATCAAAGCAGCGTCAAACTTCACTCGCTTCCACCCAAAGATGAGAAAAAGGGGAAAGTCTCTTGATGCCAAATGAGATAAAAACACAGTCCGTGTGATTCCAGATAGGAGTGGAGCTGCAACGTCTCTGATTTGGCTCAGAGTTTACTTGTTTCTAAGTTCTGTAGATTTTTTCTGCTCCCTCAAATATCAACATCTCCAGAAATAGAACTCCCACAGAGATGAAATTTGGTGGAGACACAGAAAAAACACTTTAAAGTTGATCTGAATGCTTGAATGGATCCAGAAGAGGCCAAAACTTGAATTATGGGCCCTTTAAAATGGAAGAAAAGGTTAAAATTCTCAAACAAGGCTGGTCCAGTGTCTCCATAAAGGTCCTGTTAGTGTTTATCTATGGATGGATCGATGGTTCTACTAAAACATTTCACCAACTGTTGAGGTGTGTTGGTGTTCATAGAGTCTAGATGTTGGTGTTCATAGAGTCTAGATGTTGGTGTTCATAGAGTCTAGATGTTGGTGTTCATAGAGTCTAGATGTTGGTGTTCATAGGGGTCTAGATGTTGGTGTCCATAGGGGTCTAGATGTTGGTGTTCATAGGGTCTAGATGTTGGTGTTCATAGGGTCTAGATGTTGGTGTTCATAGGGTTTAGATGTTGGTGTTCATAGGGTCTAGATGCTGGTGTTCATAGGGGTCTAGATGTTGTTGTTCATAGGGGTTTAGATGTTGGTGTTCATAGGGGTCTAGATGTTGGTGTTCATAGGGTCTAGATGTTGGTGTTCATAGGGGTCTAGATGCTGGTGTTCATAGGGGTCTAGATGTTGGTGTTCATAGGGTCTAGATGTTGGTGTTCATAGGGTCTAGATGTTGGTGTTCATAGGGGTCTAGATGTTGGTGTTCATAGGGTCTAGATGTTGGTGTTCATAGGGGGTCTAGATGTTGGTGTTAATAGGGTCTAAATGTTGGTGTCCATAGGGGTCTAGATGTTGGTGTTCATAGGGGGTCTAGATGTTGGTGTTCATAGGGTCTAGATGTTGGTGTTCATAGGGTCTAGATGTTGGTGTTCATAGGGTCTAGATGTTGGTGTTCATAGGGTCTAGATGTTGGTGTTCATAGGGTCTAGATGTTGGTGTTCATAGGGGTCTAGATGTTGGTGTTCATAGGGGTCTAGATGTTGGTGTTCTTAGGGGTCTAGATGTTGGTGTTCATAGGGGTCTAGATGTTGGTGTTCATAGGGGTCTAGATGTTGGTGTTCATAGGGTCTAGATGTTGGTGTTCATAGGGTCTAGATGTTGGTGTTCATAGGGGTCTAGATGTTGGTGTTCATAGGGTCTGGATGTTGGTGTTCATAGGGTCTAGATGTTGGTGTTCATAGGGTCTAGATGTTGGTGTTCATAGGGTCTAGATGTTGGTGTTCATAGGGGTCTAGATGTTGGTGTTAATAGGGTCTACATGGAGATACATCCAACATGGTGGAACATCTTCCTACAGTAGTAGTAGAGAGGAAAAGTCTGGAGAGGCTGGAACATGGAGATAGTAATAAATCAAATATAATAGTAGTAAATAAACCAGTATATCAAGGAAAAGCTCATGTTTCCTGTTTTCCTGCCTCACTGAGCTGATTCAGAAGGACAACAGGTAAAATCTGAACTCTCACCTTGTTTAGTGAATATCTATGTGATGGGAACGGGAGGCTTCGTCTGTCAACACCAGATAGACTCTCCCAGCCGACTCCACACATGCCTGAATTCAATTAAGCCTCCTTGCTGTATTTTAAATTCGTCCCGCTGCGATCCGAGCCTCACTCACCCGTCCAGAGGATCCACGGGGTTTCCGGCCGCCACGAACCTGCAGGAGCAGCCGTAATCCTCCAGGTCGCGTGGACAAATCCCCGTCGCACAGCGGAGCCTCGACGCGAAGTTCAGCAGCGAGGGGAAATTATCGACGACCGAGTGGAGCCAGGTGAAGCGAAGGCCGAGGCAATCTGAAACGGAGCGGAGGACGAGGCCTGAATGCACAAACACACAGCGAGGGGAGCGACCAGACTGCCGCCGTGCAGCAGGTGGAGAGCAGAGCGATTTAATCACAGATAATCCTGTTGGCGGCTTCCAATAACCCGAGTCCAGAGAAGCATGCAGGGCGGGAAATTATTTGGGCCACGGCTCTCCACAGGTCGCGTGTCGGCGCAGCGCTGATTAGGACGGCGGGCGTCCCAGAACATCGCAGCTTGTAATTCAGTCGACCTTGATGTCAACAACCGGCGACAATGTCACACAAAGTCAGTCGATTGCTGAAGCTGTCGGTCCAGCAATTAGACCTGGACGAGACACTGAGGCTGGATCCAGGCAGCATCAGTCGATTTACTGAACATCAGCGGCTTTACTCGCTTCAAACAAACAGACAAGATGCTCTGAATGGGTTTTCTTTGATTTTCTAACCAGTGGCTCCAAATATTCCCTCAGATTTAACGTATTTGAGGCTACAGGTGAAACTGAAAACCATGTTTTGATGGAGTGATATCACATCCAAAATCTAATTTTAATTAAAATCGGGTGAGTGATTTATGTTCTGCTTAAGTAGACCCACAGAACAACAGAACCTACTGTTACCAGCAGCGTTACATAATGCAGCTATGCAGAAACGGTCCAAAACAAGACCAAACCAGTCCAAAACCAGGCCAAAACCAGTTCAAGACAGTCCAAAATAAGACCAAGACAGTCCAAAATAAGACTAACACAGTCCAAAACCAGCGCAAAACAGTCCAAAACAAGTCCAAAACAGTCCAAAACAAGACCAAGACAGTAAAAAAAAAAACCCAAAACAGTCAAAAACAAGACCAGAACAAAGTCCAAAATAAGTCCAAGTCAGTCCAAAACAAGTCCTAGATAGTCCAAAACCAGTTCAAAACTGTCCAAAACAAGTCCAAAAGCAGTCCCATTCAAGTCCAACACAGTCCAAAACAAGACCAAGACAGTCCAAAACAAGACCAGAACCAAGTCCAAAGTCATTATATAACAACCCCCCCAAAAAACAGTCTAAAACAAAGTCTAAGAGTCCAATTCCAAGTTCAAAACCAGTCTCAAACCAAATTCAAAACAATTCATAACCAGTCCAAAACCAAGTCAGAAACCAGGCCTAAACAAGTCCAAGAAACAAGTCAGAGTCCAAGTAAATTCCAAAACCATCTAATCTAAAAGTCCTTAATGAGTCTTAATCAAAACCAGGTCTGAAACCAAATGTGAAACCAGTCTAAAAAAAATAGTCCAAAACCAACGAAAACAAAATCCAAGTCCAAAAGCAATTTAGAACAAGTGTAGAACCAGTCTAGAACTAGTCTACTACACTTTCCAAAGATCAGTCTAGAACCAGTCTCAACTCAAGTCAGAAGCTACTCCTTAAGAGTCAGAATCCAAGTTCAAAAGGAGTCCAAAACCAGTTCAAAACGATCTAAAACCAAGACCAACTCAACGTCTAAAGCTACATTTCAAACCAGCCCAAAACCAGACCACAGACTGAAACCAGATTCTAAACAGTCTAAACTAGTCCAAAACCAGGTCAGAAACCAGCGCTAAACCAAACAATTCCACATTCGAAGACAGACCATCAAGTCCAAAAGTGTCTTGAACCAGTCAAGGAGTCCACAACCAGTCTCGTATCAGTGCAGTCAGAACCAAGCCTGAAACCAGTCCTAATCGAGTCCAATTTCAAGACCAAAGACAGTCTAAAACTAAGTTCAGAACCAGTCAAAAACCAGTCCTACGACAGCAAACTGAAAGTCTCTGGGTTGTGGATAAAATAAGACGTTTTGGGAAACACCGTTTTTAATAAAGCTCACAGTTTCTTACTTAATGATTCGTTCTCACCAGTCAGGTTTGGGTCGCTGGTCTCTGGATCCGGACAGAAGATGGATCCAGCAGGAAGCACTGAAGACAAACAGGAGGAACATGTGACAGATGATGAGACGTCCTTCGTTAAGGGTTGTCAGTGTTCATGTGTTGGCAGGAAACTCACCATTCGGAAGAGCAGAAAGCGTGAAGATCCACTTCAGAAGCATGACTCGTACCTAAACTCAGAGGACAAAGCTTCTGTTTTATAATTAACTTTCAAAAAGGTTATTATCTTACATCAACAGTCACATCTTAGACACACAAAAGGAACTACGAGATGCAAGAGATGCAGAATGAACACAAAGACACACTAAACGAACTGAAACTGATGCAAACGGAAACAAAACAACCACAAAAATACTCAAAACAATCCCAAAAGGCAAAAAAATGGTAAACAACAACTAAAAAAAGTGCACCAAAAGCACAAAAAGAGACGCAAATAGGCACAAACAAGACACAAAACAAAAAGGAAACAAACTAAACACTGTCCCAAAGACTCATAAAACAACCAAAATGTGACACAAAGTTAAAAATACAAGAGAAAATTAGACACGCAACGGCAAAAATGAGACAAAAAACAACAAAAACAAGACACAAAATGACAGAAACTATCCTTCAGGAGACAAAAAACAACACAAAATGGGAAAAAAACAAGACAAACTGTCAGAAATGAGGCACGGAAGGACAAAAAACAGAAAGCCAATGGCCCAAAAGTAACGTAACGTAAAATGACAAAAACAAGACAGAGAGCACTGTAAAACATGACAAAGCAACACAAATGAGGCACAAAATGACTCAAATAAGAAAAAAAAACAACCAAAAACAACACAAAATGACCCAAAATGACACAAAACAAGACAGAAAACAACAAAAAATGACAAAAACGAGACAAAAGAGACGCAAAACTGCAAAAAACAAGACAAATTGACAAAAACGAGCCGAAAAAAATGACCAAAAAAGACAGAGAACACTGTAAAACATGACAAAACAACACAAATGAGGCACAAAATGACTTAAATAAGACGCAAAACAACCAAAAACAGGACAAAATGACCCAAAATGACAGAAAACAAGACAGAAAGACACAAAAAACAACAAAAACGAGCCAAAAAATGATTAAAATGCAAAAAACAAAACCAGTTGCCAGAAATTAGACAAAAATGACGAAAAAGAGACAAAAAATGACACAAAACTGCAAAAAACAGAAACCCAATGACCCAAATGAGACAGAAAATGAAAAAAACAAGACAGAGAACACTGTAAAACATGACAAAACAACACAAATGAGACACAAAATTACTTAAATAAGACACAAAACAACAAAAACAAGACAAAATGACCCAAAACCAGACAGAAAACAGCAAAAAACAGAAACAAAACAACACAAACGAGACAGAAAATGACAAAAATTAGACAAAAAACAAGACGAATTGCCAGAAACGAGACAAAAACTGAAACCCAATGGCCAAAACAAGACACAAAATTACAAAAACAAGACAGAGAACACTGTAAAACATGACAAAACAACACAAATGAGATGCAAAATGACCCAAAATGACACAAAACAAGACAGAAAACAACAACAAACAGATTCAAACTATCCTTCACGAGACAAAAAAACAACACAAAATGACCCAAAACAAGACAAATTGTCAGAAATGAGGCAGGGAAGGACAAAAAACAGAAACCCGATGGCCCAAATGAGACGTAAAATGACAAAAACAAGACAGAGAACACTGTAAAACAAGACAAAACAACACAAATGGTCATAAAACAACCAAAACAAGTCTCAAACTAAGGAAACCTGGACGTAAACACTGAGTTTCGTGAGCAGTGAGGACGATCCTACCTTATTCGAGGGCCGTCAGCTGCAGACGTCGGGTTTTCCTCATTGGGTGAAGGCAAACGTTGAACTCGGTGTCGCTGACGGAGCCTCTGGAGCTCCTGTGGACTCGTTTCCAGCACGACAAACCCTCAGCGGCGTTTATCAGCCCCACCTGAGGGGCTCGGTTCAGCTCCTATCGGGTGACACCGGAGCCGGAGCTTATCACGGTTTGGTTCCCGAGCGGCCATTGGAGGCTCCGGCCGGGTGGGGTTCTGGACCCACAGGCCGGTCTTTGTCCCCCCGCCCCCCGGAGGAGGCCGGATCCGTGACCCGGAGGTCGACCCCGGTCTTATCTGATCCTCCGGGACGTCAGATCGGTGGCTTTAATAACAGGGGGGCAGATAGTGGGGCATTGTGTCGGGGGGCGGCTACAGATGTTGTGTCATGTTAGAAACAGGAAGTGGATTGAATTA
>JAMOIN010001915.1:0-11816 GCA_024666655.1 Dascyllus trimaculatus
GAGGGTTGTAGATGTCGTAAGGAGGGTTCTAGATGTCTTAAGGAGGGTTGTAGATGTCGTAAGGAGGGTTGTAGATGTCGTAAGGAGGGTTGTAGATGTCTTAAGGAGGGTTCTAGATGTCCTAAGGAGGGTTCTAGATGTCCTAAGGAGGGTTCTCGAGGTCTTAAGGAGGGTTCTCGAGGTCTTAAGGAGGGTTGTCGAGGTCCTAAGGAGGGTTGTCGAGGTCCTAAGGAGGGTTCTAGATGTCGTAAGGAGGGTTGTAGATGTCGTAAGGAGGGTTCTAGATGTCTTAAGGAGGGTTGTAGATGTTCTAAGGAGGGTTCTAGATGTCTTAAGGAGGGTTGTAGATGTTCTAAGGAGGGTTGTAGATGTCCTAAGGAGGGTTCTAGATGTCTTAAGGAGGGTTCTCGAGGTCCTAAGGAGGGTTGTCGAGGTCCTAAGGAGGGTTCTAGATGTCTTAAGGAGGGTTCAAGAGGTCGTAAGGAGGGTTCTAGAGGTCCTAAGGAGGGTTCAAGAGGTCCTAAGGAGGGTTCTAGATGTCTTAAGGAGGGTTCTAGATGTCCTAAGGAGGGTTGTAGACGTCCTAAGGAGGGTTCTAGATGTCGTAAGGAGGGTTGTAGATGTCCTAAGGAGGGTTCTAGAGGTCCTAAGGAGGGTTGTAGATGACCTAAGGAGGGTTGTAGATGTCCTAAGGAGGGTTCTACATGTCTTAAGGAGGGTTCTCGAGGTCTTAAGGAGGGTTGTAGAGGTCCTAAGGAGGGTTGTAGATGTCGTAAGGAGGGTTCTAGAGGTCCTAAGGAGGGTTGTAGATGGCCTAAGGAGGGTTCTAGAGGTCCTAAGGAGGGTTGTAGATGTCGTAAGGAGGGTTCTAGAAGTCGTAAGGAGGGTTCTAGAGGTCCTAAGGAGGGTTGTAGATGTCGTAAGGAGGGTTCTAGAAGTCGTAAGGAGGGTTCTAGAGGTCGTAAGGAGGGTTGTAAATGTCGTAAGGAGGGTTCTAGATGTCTTAAGGAGGGTTCTAGAGGTCCTAAGGAGGGTTCTCGAGATGTCTTGAGGTTTTTAGAGGTCCTAAGGAGGGTTCAAGAGGTCCTAAGGAGGGTTGTAGATGTCTTAAGGAGGATTGTAGATGTCCTAAGGAGGATTGTAGATGTCCTAAGGAGGGTTCTAGAGGTCTTAAGGAGGGTTCTAGAGGTCTTAAGGAGGGTTGTAGATGTCCTAAGGAGGGTTGTAGATGTCCTTAGGAGGGTTGTAGATGTCCTAAGGAGGGTTCTAGATGTCGTAAGGAGGCGTGTATATGTCCTAAGGAGGGTTCTAGAGGTCCTAAGGAGGGTTGTAGATGACCTAAGGAGGGTTCTAGATGTCCTAAGGAGGGTTCTACATGTCTTAAGGAGGGTTCTCGAGGTCTTAAGGAGGGTTGTAGAGGTCCTAAGGAGGGTTCTAGATGTCCTAAGGAGGGTTCTACATGTCTTAAGGAGGGTTGTCGAGGTCTTAAGGAGGGTTGTAGATGTCCTAAGGAGGGTTGTAGATGTCGTAAGGAGGGTTCTAGAGGTCCTAAGGAGGGTTCTAGATGTCGTAAGGAGGGTTCTAGATGTCGTAAGGAGGGTTCTAGATGTCTTAAGGAGGGTTCTAGATGTCCTAAGGAGGGTTCTCGAAGTCTTAAGGAGGGTTCTCGAGGTCCTAAGGAGGGTTGTCGAGGTCCTAAGGAGGGTTCTAGATGTCGTAAGGAGGGTTGTAGATGTCGTAAGGAGGGTTCTAGATGTCTTAAGGAGAGTTGTAGATGTCGTAAGGAGGGTTGTAGATGTCGTAAGGAGGGTTGTAGATGTCTTAAGGAGGGTTCTAGATGTCCTAAGGAGGGTTCTAGATGTCCTAAGGAGGGTTCTCAAGGTCTTAAGGAGGGTTCTCGAGGTCTTAAGGAGGGTTGTCGAGGTCCTAAGGAGGGTTGTCGAGGTCCTAAGGAGGGTTCTAGATGTCGTAAGGAGGGTTGTAGATGTCGTAAGGAGGGTTCTAGATGTCTTAAGGAGGGTTGTAGATGTTCTAAGGAGGGTTCTAGATGTCTTAAGGAGGGTTGTAGATGTTCTAAGGAGGGTTGTAGATGTCCTAAGGAGGGTTCTAGATGTCTTAAGGAGGGTTCTCGAGGTCCTAAGGAGGGTTGTCGAGGTCCTAAGGAGGGTTCTAGATGTCGTAAGGAGGGTTCTAGATGTCGTAAGGAGGGTTGTAGATGTCCTAAGGAGGGTTGTAGATGTCTTAAGGAGGGTTGTAGATGTCGTAAGGAGGGTTGTAGATGTCTTAAGGAGGGTTGTAGAGGTCCTAAGGAGGGTTGTCGAGGTCCTAAGGAGGGTTCTAGATGTCGTAAGGAGGGTTGTAGATGTCCTAAGGAGGGTTGTAGATGTCGTAAGGAGGGTTGTAGATGTCCTAAGGAGGGTTGTAGATGTCCTAAAGGTGGTTTTACATGTCCTAAAGGTGGTTCTAGATATCCTAAAGGTGTTTCTAGATGGCCTAAGGAGGGTTTGTGTTGCAAGTAGGTTGGTACTGGAGACTTTTGGTGTAGTTCTTGTAGAAAGGTTCTACATTTGCTGAAGGTGGTTCTTGTGGTCATTGAGATCCTTGAGGCAGTCCTTGTGGTACTTGAGCTTTGTGGGGGGACCTCATCACAGCCACATGACCATATAAGGATAGCCAGGTCACAGGACTATTTTGAGGCTCGCCATGAAACAGGAAGTGATGTCTAACTAGCCTGTACCTGCTCCAGTCGGCCTCAAACTGCACATGTGTGATCAAAGCCATATGACGATATCCTCTCTGACCAGCACAAAGCGAGGACCCGCCCAGCGCTGCTCACTGCTTTAATTCATATTTAAATTACTATCCTAAAAATAATGTCCAGTCAGCGTAACGTAAGCTAGCTAACTAATGCTACCGCATGCTCTTAAAGCATAATGTCACTAGCACCAGTTAGCCGTCTAGACCGATCTTACATTTACCTTGAGCCCGTCAGGTGTTGCAGAACAATGTTTAGATTTGTGGTCAAACAGAGAAAGAGACAAAATATGACGTCAGAGTAACTGGAAACGACGTCTTTGGATTTCTTCGCATCATGAAAATGCTTTCAGTGCTTTTTAAAGATTAGCATGGCTGCTAGTTACGGTGAGGGGCGTCTAAACCTGCTTTATCTGACGTCAGGTTATCACAGAGCAAGAAGGTGATTTGTACAGCGAGAGGGTTTCAGTGGCACCTGGAGAGTGAAATAGTGACTAAACAATTAAATGAAATCATTTTGGTTTTTGGGGGAACCTTGGGATGGATGGTCTAATCAGTAGAAAAGCAAGAAGCAAACAGATGTGCTCACTGATGAAGCCTGAGCTATTCCCTCACTCTGTCCTGACAGGCTGCACACAGTGAGCAGCAGAGGGAACTGAATCTGGTCTGATCCAGTCTTTTGAAGCTGTGTCTTCAGTGGGAAGGAAGATGTCCAGTGAGCAGACAAAGACAGAATCTGGTGTGATCCCCTGCTGAAGCTACACCAGGACTTTGTGTTTCTGCTGGCCTTCAGTAACCTCACGCTGACTTTGACTGAGGGAAAACACTGCTGGCTGCTCACTGGGAGGCTGGGCTGCAGCTGCAGGAGGTCCGGTCCAGACGCCACGGTCCACATCGGGTTCCCTCTACTCAGTCATTCATTTAGTACAGGAGGTTACCTGAGAGGTAACGTGGACCTGCGTCTGCTGGTCGTTGTTCTTTGTGGTTCCTTGTGTCTGAGAGCCCAAAGACCAGAAACACAGGGTGAGAGATTCTCCAAGGGATTGGTCTGAGCCGTGTTTCCTTTCAGTTTATTTTGTAAATCCAGAACCACCTGAAGTGATGCCCCTCTGACCAGAGACTGGACATGATCATCGTTGTCAATGTAGAGCCGACCCGTGGACGTCACCAGTCAGATCCAGCAGCGTCTCTGATGTCAGGACTGTACGTCTGGCCAGATCTCACCGTGGCCTGGTGAAAGGATTGTCCAGTGAGTGCGTACAGCCAGATAGGAATCAAGAGGACAATCAAGGACACGAGTCCAGAGTTTACCATCTGGAGAAACATGGTGGACATGATGGTTCCAGGTCATTCTAACTGGACACACCAGACATTTCTGAGTTCTCTTTGCAACGTTTTCTGGTCATGGTCGTCTTTATCGGTGTTGATTTGTGACTTTTCTGGTCATTTTGTTGTTGTTTTGGATCTCTTTGTTGTTGTTTTGGATCTTTTTGTTGTTGTTTTGGATCTTTTTGTTGTTGTTTTGGATCTTTTTGTTGTTGTTTTGGATCTTTTTGTTGTTGTTTTGGATCTTTCTTGGGTCGTTTTAGATCTTTTTGTTGTTGTTTTGGATCTTTCTTGGGTCGTATTAGATCTTTTTGTTGTTGTTTTGGATCTTTTTGTTGTTGTTTTGGATCTCTTTGTTGTTGTTTTGGATCTTTTTGTTGTTGTTTTAGATCTTTTTGTTGTTGTTTTGGATCTTTTTGTTGTTGTTTTGGATCTTTCTTGGGTCGTTTTAGATCTTTTTGTTGTTGTTTTGGATCTTTATTGGGTCGTTTTAGATCTTTTTGTTGTTGTTTTGGATCTTTCTTGGGTTGTTTTAGATCTTTTTGTTGTTGTTTTGGATCTTTCTCGGGTCGTTTCGGATTTTTTTTGTTTGCTATGGATCTTTTTCTGGTCATTTTACTGCTTTCTGTGGTCGTTTTTGTCACATTTTAGTGGCGATGCAACATCTTGTGGTCGTATTCCATGTTTTAGTGGATGTTTTTCGGCTTTTGTGATTCTTGTGTTGGTTGTTTCCCATGTTTTTGTAGTTGTTTTGCTGCTTTCCGTGGTCATGTAATAAGTTCATCACCAGGCCAGTGTAGCTGCATTTTAACGTCTTCCTACCACCTCCACCTGCCAGCTTCCTGGGGGAAGTCCTGTAGGTGTCAGACATCTGTGTGCGACCATGAAGTCTGATGAAGTTTCCTCAAAAGAAATCGTTGAAAAACAAGGTTTAAATGTGTGAACGTTGTTGGAACATGTACCCTGCCCTAACCCTGGAACATACACAGTATAAACTTTAAAAATCAGTGGTTCTGTTTGGTGAATCCAACCATCAGAGTCGACCAGAGATAATCATTTAACCTACAGGCCTCTGAGAACATTCACCCCTTTACCTCCTCTTATCACTGAATAGTCAGGGTTCGTTTAGTTTGACCTTCTGACAGGAATTTACAAAAAGACTCTCTGATGTTGAAGCACCAGCAGATTTCTGCAAAGTAATGTCAGTTAATGTAGAATATAAAACGATATAAAACATCTCCTCCCTCCAGTCAGTAGATGAACCTGTTGGTCTCCAGCAGTCTGAACATCTGGACGCCGACGTTTCACCTCATTCTTCTCATAAAACTTAGATTTAATCTGAGCTCTGTCCAACAGAGTCTTTCTCTTTGTCCCCAACAGACAGTTGTTGATGAACAGTCTCTCCCACCTCGGCTGCTGAAGCCTGTAGCTCCTTCAGACACGCGTCACTACGTCTGTTTGTGTCTTTATGGGGGCCCAGGGGTCCAGACCCCCAGACTGGCTTTGCTGTTACGTTTGACAGAGAACATCAGGTTGTAGCTGTTCAGACGTTAGGACATCCATGTTTCTATCATGTTAGTGTGAAATATCTCTAAAATAAAGAATCACTCCTTCAAATTCCTGATGTGGTTTTGAGGGACTGACGGAGTAATCCCTGCCCCTCTACTGATGATGGATGCTGGTTTGTTGCTGCTGGTATTACGTCACATGCTTATGATGATGGAGGACAGTTAATGACACTGACATCCATCTGCCTGATATTCACCTGGAGATGCTGCCAGGTGCTTCTTTGCCTCAGGACGTTGAATGAATCTGACCCCTGCTCTGTCTGATCCTTTTGTTTTACCCAGAATGCCATCTGAGGCTCAGTCTCAGGAGCCTCGGGACAGAGGACCGCCCCCTCCCGTCACTCGGGCCGGACGCAGCGCTCAGCTGGCCAAAGCCGCCGCTACTAGCCCCGCCCCCGAGAGGCGGACTCGTGGGCGACCTCGGAAAGATGGGAGCAGCTCTGCGCCGCCAGCTCCTCCTCCTCCTCCACCTCCTCCTCCTCCTCCTCCTAAATCAAGGAAGAAGTAAGTGTGAGGCTCTGTGGTGTGTGTGTGTGTGTGTGTGTGTGTGTGTGTGTGTCCTCCTGTTACCTGAGCTTTCAAGTGTTTAAACGTCATAGGCTAAAGAGGCCTGCCGAATGCAGTAGAGTAACGTAAAGGAACAGGGATGGGTACCGAGCCCCGGGGTGAAATGTTAGGTCCGATAAACTCCGATGTTAGCGGTTCTGCTAACGGTACTTCAAAGAGTCAGAAGAACCTTGTGTTGCATGTTCTGTCTAGTCACCGTTAGATCTGTGTGTAACAGCTGGAGTCAGACAGGACAGCAGGTGTGTGATGGATCTGAAGCGTTCAGCTGAAGTTCATCACAGACAGACGGAGGCTACTAACCAGGTGGAACATGTCTCCCTAGAGTTAGCTAGCCCATACCAGCACGGGTTCATGATTCAGAGTGTACTCCAGGTGTCTGTTCACCGTCTGTGTTCATGAGCCCAGGACTGTCGATCAGCATTTCACTTTCACTTTGAGAGCAGCAGCATTTAGTGATTTGAGGGCTGCAGACGAACTGTCTTTCTGACTGTTGGCCTTTTCCTCAGCTGAATGTTGGCGCCAGCATAGAAGAAGTACTTCAGCAGGGCTTTTCGGACTCACCGTCTCTCAGTACAGCTGTGTGTTCTGGTCTCAGCAGCAGGACTGGTGTGTGTTCAGAGCATGTATGTGATCGCCCAGGGACAGGCCTGCACACACCTGGTGGAGCAGCAGGCTGAGGTTGGTGGTGAGGGTCCTCACAAAGATAGAAGCACCAGTGTGTGTGCGCGTTGTGGTGAGGCGCGTTGGAGAGGAAGTGGTTGAGTTGCATGCTGGGTAATAAGGAGGAGGAGTCTGGCAGGAGCTGTGAGCTGGACTCTGCTCCTGGTTTTACCTGCTGCCACACACACACACACACTAACACACACACACTAACACACACACACTAACACAGAGACACACACGTTAACACAGACAGCAGGGAGGTGCGCTGGTTTTATGGACCCTGACAGGTGGTCAACAAACACACCTGTAACTCCACCTCACTGAGCAGCAAGAGGCTCCACCTGGTGTAAGATCCAGGTACTACAGCCCCCCCCATCTATTCGTAGTCTGTTCAGTGTTTGGCTGATCGATGAAGGAGACTGTCAGCGTGTTCTTGTGTCCCTCATGTTGCCTGGCCTCCTGGTGTTTCCATCCATCTGTAATGAGTCTGTCTCCACCCATGAACTGACCATGTGTGTCTCTGCTGTGTGCAGGGGGCGGAGCCGAGGACGAGCCCAGGTAGAGGACGAAGAGAGCATGGACGCCACGGAGAAGAAACCCCCCCAGAAGACAGGTGTGTATGAAGGAGTGTGGATGTAAATACTGAGAGTGTGTGTCTCTGTCTCAGATGACGTCCAGGTGAATCCGTCTGTCAGTAAATGGTGAGGAGTGTCAGTGTGTCAGGTGATTGGAGCAGAGAGCCCCACCCACAGTGAAACACCTGACAGCATCCAGCCTTTTCCCCGTCCTTTCTAGCATCCTATGAATGTTAAATAACTGGATCTGAAGTGTCAAAAACCTGGATGAAGTTCAGATTCAGTTTGATTGGGTGGAATAATCTGAGGGTCTGAGGGTCTGAGGGTCTGTGGGTCTGTGGTTCTGAGGGTCTGAGGGTCTGAGGGTCTGTGGTTCTGAGGGTCTGTGGGTCTGAGGGTCTGAGGGTCTGTGGTTCTGAGGGTCTGTGGGTCTGTGGTTCTGAGGGTCTGAGGGTCTGAGGGTCTGAGGGTCTGTGGTTCTGAGGGTCTGTGGGTCTGTGGTTCTGAGGGTCTGAGGGTCTGAGGGTCTGAGGGTCTGTGGTTCTGAGGGTCTGTGGGTCTGTGGTTCTGAGGGTCTGAGGGTCTGAGGGTCTGAGGGTCTGTGGTTCTGAGGGTCTGTGGGTCTGAGGGTCTGTGGGTCTGTGTTGATGGACTTTGTGTGTTTGTTCCACAGAGGTGAAGGAGAAGACAACAGGACGTCGTCGCTCCACATCCAGGAGAAAATCCAACACAAACCCTGACCCTGACCCAGAACCCGACCCCGATCCCGACCCCGACCCCGACCCCGACCCCGACCCCGATCCTGAATCCAGCCGGGACAGGCTCACTCCAGAGCCTGAGCCGGACCCTGACCCAGGTCCCCCTGACCCCTCATTCCCCACGTCCAGTCCGGGACCAGCTCCCAGTGCCCAGGAGGAGCAGGACAGAACCAGCCCTGGTCCCACTGCCCCCCTCCCAGACCACAGCCCCGGACCACTTTCTAGTCCAGGGGAAGATCCTGGGGTCGGTCCCCCGTCCCCAGACCTTAGCCCGGTTCACAGCCCCGCCTCCAGCCCCAGACCAGATCCTGATCCTGTGGAGGAGGACCAGCCCAGTCCGAGCCTCAGCCCCGCCCCCATAGAGGTGGACTGCAGCCCCAGCAGAGGTCCAGAGGAGCCGGGCGGGGCCAGTCCCATGGAGCAGAGTCCTGGGAGCTCCAGCCCCCCGGTGTCCCCCTGTCTGCGGCTGGAGGACGAGGACTCGCTGTCCTCCCTGTTCCAGCGCTCGCTGTCGGAGGACTCTGGCGGCTCTCCGACCCCCAGCCTGGGACACACCGAGAGACGGTGAGTGTGTTTGAGGGGACGAACTCCAGTGTGTCCATCAGAGGGGATCAATCACCAATAACAGATCGATCGGACACATCGGTATCACACGGTGTTTGTTTGGTGTTGTCAGGTTGTCTTCTTTGCTCTGCGCCATAAAAGGTAATTTAATACGTCACATGACTCACAAAATGGACCAATGGTGAGCCGCTTCCCTCAGTCAGGATGGACAGCTGGGAGGAAGTGGTCCAGAGAAAACCTCCAGCTGCTCATCAGAGCTCTGAACCTTTAACCTCTTCATTTAAACATTAGACCAACACTCAGGCTGACTTCAGCCTGTGGACAACAGTGGAACTGATGATATTGATCGAATATTCTCTGATCAATACCAACAGACTGATCAGTTTTCTTGTTGAGTTGATTCCCAGCGTACAGCTCAGCAGGTCTGCAGACAAAACCTCAGCTGAGAGTCTGGATCACTGAGAATCATCAGGAAACCATCTGGTTAAAGGGAGAAGCTCCTCCCAGAACCTGGACCAGGGTATTGGTGCAGCATCAGTTACCATGGTGATCCAGCTGTGCAGCATCAGTTACCATGGTGATCCAGCTGAGCGGCATCAGTTACCATGGTGATCCAGCTGTGCAGCATCAGTTACTATGGTGATCCAGCTGAGCAGCATCAGTTACCATGGTGATCCAGCAGAGCAGCATCAGTTACCATAGTGATCCAGCAGAGCAGCATCAGTTGCCATGGTGATCCAGCTGAGCAGCATTAGTTACCATGGAGATGTGTCTGAGCAGCATCAGTTACTATGGTGATCCAGCTGAGCAGCATCAGTTACTATGGTGATCCAGCTGAGCAGCATCAGTTACCATGGTGATCCAGCTGAGCAGCATCAGTTACCATGGTGATCCAGCTGAGCAGCATCAGTTACTATGGTGATCCAGCTGAGCAGCATCAGTTACTATGGTGATCCAGCTGAGCAGCATCAGTTACCATGGTGATCCAGCTGAGCAGCATCAGTTACCATGGTGATCCAGCTGAGCAGCATCAGTTACTATGGTGATCCAGCTGAGCAGCATCAGTTACCATGGTGATCCAGCTGAGCAGCATCAGTTACCATGGTGATCCAGCTGAGCAGCATCAGTTACTATGGTGATCCAGCTGAGCAGCATCAGTTACTATGGTGATCCAGCTGAGCAGCATCAGTTACCATGGTGATCCAGCTGAGCAGCATCAGTTACCATGGTGATCCAGCTGAGCAGCATCAGTTACTATGGAGATTAACAGGTAAATGTCCTCCTTTCTGGCTTTGGGTTCATCATAGCTGCCGACAGTCTTGTGATTTTCTGGTGTGGGTTCTGGTCGGACTCGACCAGGTTCAGGTCTTCTCAGCTCGTGGATCTCAGGCCAGTCGTCTTTCTTTCTGCTCTGTTTTTGGTCTCCACCAGCTGCTCTCTGAGGCTCTCTGCTGAGCAGCTGGTGAGACTCAGCTGCAGGTGAAGCAGTAGAAGAGCTGTAGCTTCATCACCACGGCACCCCCGAAGTAAAAAACGTCCATTAGAGATGTTTCTCAGACTCGAAGGTCCTCACAGGTGTAGACAGGTGTGTTTGTGTGCTGATGGATGGTTTCAGCATCAGACGTCTGATTAAAAACAGGTTGTCTAGTTTTAAATCAGCAGCACCAAGGTCTGAACGAACCCAGACACAGAACCTCCGTAGATGCGTTCTGTATCTCAGTCAGTCAGTTAGAAAGGCCTCCCTACATGTCTAATATGGAGTCCACCTGCTCTCCAGTCCTTCCAGCTGTTCTGACGTCGCCGTGGATCCAGGTGGTGTCAATGAGCAGCTGATCACTGGGCTGACAGACACTGGATGCAGCCTCGTTTCCAGACACCGTGGGGCGCTGCTCGCTGTGAACGGGTTCAACTCTCCTCAGTGTCGGCAGAGGTCCAGGTGACTGTTGTCTGTCGCCATGGTTACAGCAGCCACAGCAGCAGGTCTTTTTCATGATGCAAATGAGTTACGGCGTAAACAAAGAGGTTCGTCCAGGTTCAGGCTGACAGGTGGTGATTTTACCTCAGAGCACGGAGAGTACGTCCAAGTTAGGACACGTTTAACGAGAACTGGACCAAGAAATCTCTCCTGTGTTGGTCCAGGTCCTCTCAAAGCCTGGGGTGTTGAGGCTGTTGTTCCCTGGAGTGAAGCTGCTTCGGTGGACGGTCATCATGTAAACTAGAGCCTCAGATTGAAACATGAACACAGTAAAGAGCAGCTCCTACACCACCATTCATTTAACGGCCTCAGAAACTTCGTACAGACCGAGCCGAAGAGTCCACAGTTTGAATTATTTCATCTTTAAATAAATGCTTGGTTGAATTCTCTCCTTTCTGAGTCCAGCCTGACTAAAAACCTGTCCAAAGGATCTAACATGGACCAGAACACCTTGGTCATGTCTGAGACCCTCCAACACGGCCCCGAAACACGTGGAACTCACCAACAGTGGTTCAAACACCAACCAGTCACTCAGTGTTGAGAAGGACTCATCAGGAAACCAGTAGATGTTTACATGTTTAGATGTTTACATGTTGAGATGTTTACATGTTTACATGTTTAGATGTTAACATGTTTACATGTTTACATGTTTAGACCGTAGAGACACTGTGAGGTCTGGACCGCTGTTGAAGGGTCTCATGATATAAACCAGGTTCCACTTGATGCTAGTCCAGGACCTGAAACTAGGAAGTTCAATATGTCCAGCAGACCACCTCCATGACCTGTCTCTCTCTCTCTCCCCCTGCCTCTATTTTTGTCTCTCTCCCTGTCTCTCTCTCTGTCTCCCCATCTTCTTGTCTGTCTCTCTTCCTGTCTCTCTCTCCCTGTCTCTCCCCCGTCTCTCTCCTCGTCTCTCCCCCGTCTCTGTCTCTCTCCCCGTCTCTCTCCCTGTCGCTCTTCCTGTCTCTCTCTCCCCCGTCTCTCTCCCTCTCTCTCTCTTCCTGTCTCTCTCTCCCTGTCTCTCTCTCCCCTGTCTCTCCCCCGTCTCTCTCCTCGTCTCTCCCCC
>JAMOIN010000115.1:0-11772 GCA_024666655.1 Dascyllus trimaculatus
GGGCAGAGTACTGCATAAAGTACTGCATAAAGTACTGCATACAGGGAGACACACGGGGGCAGAGTACTGCATAAAGTACTGCATAAAGTAATACATACAGGGAGACACAGGGGGGCAGAGTACTGCATAAAGTACTGCATAAAGTACTGCATACAGGGAGACACACGGGGGCAGAGTACTGCATAAAGTACTGCATAAAGTACTACATACAGGGAGACACAGGGGGGCAGAGTACTGCATAAAGTACTGCATAAAGTACTACATACAGGGAGACACACGGGGCAGAGTACTGCATAAAGTACTGCATACAGGGAGACACACGGTGCAGAATACTGCATAAAGTACTACATACAGGGAGACACAGGGGGGCAGAGTACTGCATAAAGTACTGCATACAGGGAGACACACGGGGCAGAGTACTGCATAAAGTACTGCATAAAGTACTACATACAGGGAGACACAGGGGGGCAGAGTACTGCATAAAGTACTGCATAAAGTACTACATACAGGGAGACACACAGGGCAGAGTACTGCATAAAGTACTGCATAAAGTACTGCATAAAGTACTACATACAGGGAGACACACGGGGCAGAGTACTGCATAAAGTACTGCATAAAGTACTACATACAGGGAGACACAGGGGGGCAGAGTACTGCATAAAGTACTGCATAAAGTACTACATACAGGGAGACACACGGGGGCAGAGTACTGCATAAAGTACTGCATACAGAGAGACACACGGGGCAGAGTACGCAGAGTACTACATACAGGGAGACACAAGAGGGGGCAGAGTACTGCATAAAGTGCTGCATAAAAGTACCACATCTGAGGAGACACACGGGGGCAGAGTACTGCATACAGTATTGCATAAAGTACACACATACAGGGGAGACACAGGGGGCAGAGTACTGCATAAAGTACTGCATAAAGTACTACATACAGGGAGACACACGGGGCAGAGTACTGCATAAAGTACTGCATACAGTACTACATACAGGGAGACACACGGGGGCAGAGTACTGCATAAAGTTCTACATACGGGGAGACACACGGGGCAGAGTACTGCATAAAGTACTGCATAAAGTACTACATACAGGGAGACACACGGGGGCAGAGTACTGCATAAAGTACTACATACAGGGAGACACACGGGGCAGAGTACTGCATAAAGTACTGCATAAAGTACTACATACAGGGAGACACACGGGGCAGAGTACTGCATAAAGTACTGCATAAAGTACTACATACAGGGAGACACGGGGGCAGAGTACTGCATAAAGTACTGCATAAAGTACTACATACAGGGAGACACACGGGGGCAAAGTACTGCATAAAGTACTGCATACACTACTACATACAGGGAGACACACGGGGGCAGAGTACTGCATAAAGTACTGCATAAAGTACTACATACAGGGAGACACAGGGGGGCAGAGTACTGCATAAAGTACTACATACGGGGAGACACACGGGGCAGAGTACTGCATAAAGTACTGCATAAAGTACTACATACAGGGAGACACACGGGGGGGCAGAGTACTGCATAAAGTACTGCATGAAGTAGTACATAAAGTACTACATACAGGGAGATACATGGGGGGGCAGAGTACTGCATAAAGTACTACATACAGGGAGACACATGGGGGGGCAGAGTACTGCATAAAGTACTACATAAAGTACTACATACAGGGAGACACAGGGGGGGCAGAGTACTGCATAAAGTACTGCATAAAGTACTACATACAGGGAGACACACGGTGCAGAGTACTGCATAAAGTACTGCATACAGTACTACATACAGGGAGACAGGGGGGCAGAGTACTGCATAAAGTACTGCATAAAGTACTACATACATGGAGACACATGGGGGGGCAGAGTACTGCATAAAGTACTACATAAAGTACTACATACAGGGAGACACAGGGGGGGCAAAGTACTGCATAAAGTACTGCATACAGTACTACATACAGGGAGACACAGGGGGGCAGAGTACTGCATAAAGTACTGCATACAGTACTACATACAGGGAGACAGGGGGGCAGAGTACTGCATAAAGTACTGCATAAAGTACTACATACATGGAGACACACGGGGGCAGAGTACTGCATAAAGTACTGCATAAAGTACTACATACAGGGAGACACACGGGGGCAGAGTACTGCATAAAGTACTGCATAAAGTACTACATACAGGGAGACACGGGGGCAGAGTACTGCATAAAGTACTGCATACAGTACTAAATACAGGGAGACACAGGGGGGCAGAGTACTGCATAAAGTACTGCATAAAGTACTACATAAAGTACTACATAAAGTACTACATACAGGGAGACACAGGGGGGCAGAGTACTGCATAAAGTACTACATACAGGGAGACACAGGGGGGCAGAGTACTGCATAAAGTACTACATACGGGGAGACACACGGGGCAGAGTACTGCATAAAGTACTGCATAAAGTACTACATACAGGGAGACACACGGGGGGGCCGAGTACTGCATAAAGTACTGCATAAAGTACTACATAAAGTACTACATACAGGGAGACACACGGGGCAGAGTACTGCATAAAGTACTGCATTAAGTACTACATACAGGGAGACACACGGGGGGGCAGAGTACTGCATAAAGTACTGCATAAAGTACTACATAAAGTACTACATACAGGGAGACACACGGGGGCAGAGAACTGCATAAAGTACTGCATAAAGTACTGCATACAGTACTACATACAGGGAGACACACGGGGGCAGAGTACTGCATAAAGTACTGCATACAGTACTACATACAGGGAGACACAGGGGGGCAGAGTACTGCATAAAGTACTGCATAAAGTACTACATACAGGGAGACACAGGGGGGCAGAGTACTGCATAAAGTACTGCATAAAGTACTACACAAGGAGACACACGGGGAGACGAGTACTGCATAAAGTACTACATACAGGGAGACACACGGGGCAGAGTACTGCATAAAGTACCCCATACAGGGAGACACAGGGGCAGACTGTAACTGCATAGTTCTACAATAAAGGGGCAGAGTACTGCATAAAGTTTCATAAAGTGTACATAAAGGAGGAGACACGGGGCAGAGTACTGCATAAAGTACTACATACAGGGAGACACACGGGGCAGAGTACTGCATAAAGTACTGCATAAAGTACTACATACAGGGAGACACAGGGGGGCAGAGTACTGCATAAAGTACTGCATAAAGTACTACATACAGGGAGACACACGGGGCAGAGTACTGCATGAAGTACTGCATACAGTACTACATACAGGGAGACACAGGGGGGCAGAGTACTGCATAAAGTACTGCATAAAGTACTACATACAGGGAGACACAGGGGGGCAGAGTACTGCATAAAAGTGCACTACATACGGGGGAGACACACGGGGGGGGGGCAGAGGCTGCATAAAGTACTGCATGAAGTAGTACATAAAGCACTACATACAGGGAGACACGGGGCAGAGTACTGCATAAAGTACTGCATAAAGTACTTATAAGTACTACATACAGGGAGACACACGGGGGCAGAGAACTGCATAAAGTACTGCATAAAGTACTGCATAAAGTACTACATACAGGGAGACACACGGGGGCAGAGTACTGCATAAAGTACTGCATAAAGTACTACATACAGGGAGACACACGGGGGCAGAGTACTGCATAAAGTACTGCATAAAGTACTACATACAGGGAGACACAGGGGGGCAGAGTACTGCATAAAGTACTGCATAAAGTACTACATACAGGGAGACACAGGGGGGCAGAGTACTGCATAAAGTACTGCATAAAGTACTGCATACAGGGAGACACAGGGGGGCAGAGTACTGCATAAAGTATTGCATAAAGTACTACATACAGGGAGACACAGGGGGGCAGAGTACTGCATAAAGTACTGCATAAAGTACTACATACAGGGAGACACAGGGGGGCAGAGTACTGCATAAAGTACTACATACGGGGAGACACACGGGGCAGAGTACTGCATAAAGTACTGCATAAAGTACTACATACAGGGAGACACACGGGGGGGCAGAGTACTGCATAAAGTACTGCATGAAGTAGTACATAAAGTACTACATACAGGGAGACACACGGGGGCAGAGTACTGCATAAAGTACTACATACAGGGAGACACATGGGGGGGCAGAGTACTGCATAAAGTACTACATAAAGTACTACATACACGGAGACACACGGGGGGCAGAGTACTGCATAAAGTACTGCATACAGTACTACATACAGGAAGACAAACAGGGCAGAGTACTGCATTAAGTACTGCATAAAGTACGGGGGCAGAGTACTGCATAAGGTACTGCATGAAGTACTGCATGAAGTACTGCATACAGGAAGACACACGGGGGACAGAGTACTGCATAAAGTACTGCATACAGGAAGACACACGGGGACAAAGTACTGCATGAAGTACTGCATACAGGAAGACACACGGGGGACAGAGTACTGCATAAAGTACTGCATACAGGAAGACACACGGGGGACAGAGTACTGCATAAAGTACTGCATACAGGAAGACACACGGGGGACAGAGTACTGCATAAAGTACTACATACAGAAGGAGACATAGCCAGATCCAAGTATCTCGTTGTACTCCTACTACTGTGGAGATCTACAGATACTACATAATACATATAGTACTACTCTTACTTGTAGTTCCTGCTGCCCACGCAGTTGTTGAGCCAGCGGCAGTGATGGTCGAAGTTGGCCACACATTTGTTGCAGGCGCTGCAGTGCTTCGACTTGGGCCCCCTGAAACACAGAGAGCCGATCAATAACTGATATCACTCTGAAACACAGAGAGCCGATCAATAACTGATATCACTCTGAAACACAGAGAGCCGATCAATAACTGATATCACCCTGAAACACAGAGAGCCGATCAATAACTGATATCACCCTGAAACACAGAGAGCCGATCAATAACTGATATCACCCTGAAACACAGAGAGCCGATCAATAACTGATATCACCCTGAAACACAGAGCCGATCAATAACTGATATCACCCGGAAACACAGAGAGCCGATCAATAACTGATATCACCCTGAAACACAGAGAGCCGATCAATAACTGATATCACCCGGAAACACAGAGAGCCGATCAATAACTGATATCACCCTGAAACACAGAGAGCCGATCAATAACTGATATCACCCTGAAACACAGAGAGCCGATCAATAACTGATATCACCTGAAACACAGAGAGCCGATCAATAACTGATATCACCCTGAAACACAGAGAGCCGATCAATAACTGATATCACCCTGAAACACAGAGAGCCGATCAATAACTGATATCACCCTGAAACACAGAGAGCCGATCAATAACTCATATCACCCTGAAACACAGAGAGCCGATCAATAACTGATATCACCCTGAAACACAGAGAGCCGATCAATAACTGATATCACTCTGAAACACAGAGAGCCGATCAATAACTGATATCACCCTGAAACACAGAGAGCCGATCAATAACTGATATCACCCTGAAACACAGAGAGCGTATCACAACTGATATCACCCTGAAACACAGAGCCGATCAATAACTGATATCACCCGGAAAACACAGAGCCGACACAATTGATATCACCTCTGAAACACACAGAGAGCCGATCAATAAACTGACATATCACCCTGAAACACAGAGCCGATCATGATATCACTGATGATCACACCTGAAACACAGAGCCGATTCTGATATCACCCTGAAACACAGAGCGATCAATAACTGATATCACCCTGAAACACAGAGAGCCGATCAATAACTGATATCACCCTGAAACACAGAGAGCCGATCAATAACTGATATCACCCTGAAACACAGAGAGCCGATCAATAACTGATATCACCCTGAAACACAGAGAGCCGATCAATAACTGATATCGGTACCTTCGTCCAATCAGAACCAGGAGCTTCCAGACTGAACCATTGATCATCTATGAAGGGATCAGCAGCTTCAAACCTTGCTGCTCTCAACTACAACTCCCAGGGTGCATTTCAGCCACTACCAGCCAATCACAGAGCGTTCCTGCTGCTGATCCACCGCTCCACTGGATGAAGGTCCTGAGCAGGTTAAAGGTCCCTCAGGATCACCTGGAACATGAAGTCAGAACCACTGCCGACTCCTCACTGCTTCAGGCTGCTGCTCCTGAAACCCATGTTCCCTGAATGCCTCACAGTCATCAGGTGAAACCAGGTGAGTTCATCTACCTGGACACACGCTGACCTGCTGACCAATGAAAACACCTGGCAGGTGTTGGCTGCTGTGCAGAATCCTGATCAATCAATAAAAGGTTTAAATCCTCTTGTCTGTCCATCAGCGTGTGGCTCCGCCTCCTCAGCAGCAGCAGAGGATCATGGGAGCTCACATCATGTTGGATTATCATGGAGGGTTTCTGGTGTGGCTCTGACCCAGTTCTGGTCCTCCTGGGAGGAACCGCAGCAGGAGCTGATCCATTATTCACAGCCTGCATTAAGCTGCTGCTGCACACAGACTGACCCACATTCAGCAGCAGAGCCCTGGTCTACGGGCTCCACTGGAGCTACGCCCAGACAGACGCTCTGTGGAGGCCCAGGGTGATGGAGGGCCAGGGTGATGGAGGCCTATGGTGATGGAGGGCCAGGGTGATGGAGGCCTATGGTGATGGAGGGCCAGGGTGATGGAGGTCTATGGTGATGGAGGCCCAGGGTGATGGAGGCCCAGGGTGATGGAGGTCTATGGTGATGGAGGCCCAGGGTGATGGAGGCCCAGGGTGATGGAGGTCTATGGTGATGGAGGCCCAGGGTGATGGAGGGCCAGGGTGATGGAGGCCTATGGTGATGGAGGCCCAGGGTGATGGAGGGCCAGGGTGATGGAGGTCCGTGGTGATGGAGGTCTATGGTGATGGAGGCCCAGGGTGATGGAGGGCCAGGGTGATGGAGGCCTATGGTGATGGAGGGCCAGGGTGATGGAGGTCTATGGTGATGGAGGCCCAGGGTGATGGAGGCCTATGGTGATGGAGGGCCAGGGTGATGGAGGTCTATGGTGATGGAGGGCCAGGGTGATGGAGGCCCAGGGTGATGGAGGCCCAGGGTGATGGAGGTCTATGGTGATGGAGGTCTATGGTGATGGAGGTCTGTGGTGATGGAGGCCCAGAGTGATGGAGGCCCAGGGTGATGGAGGTCTATGGTGATGGAGGCCCAGGGTGATGGAGGTCTATGGTGATGGAGGTCCGTGGTGATGGAGGCCCAGGGTGATGGAGGCCCAGGGTGATGGAGGTCTATGGTGATGGAGGCCCAGGGTGATGGAGGTCCGTGGTGATGGAGGCCCAGGGTGATGGAAGCCCAGGGTGATGGAGGTCTATGGTGATGGAGGCCCAGGGTGATGGAGGCCCAGGGTGATGGAGGCCTATGGTGATGGAGGTCTATGGTGATGGAGGCCCAGGGTGATGGAGGTCCGTGGTGATGGAGGCCCAGGGTGATGGAGGCCTATGGTGATGGAGGCCCAGGGTGATGGAGGTCCGTGGTGATGGAGGCCCAGGGTGATGGAAGCCCAGGGTGATGGAGGTCTATGGTGATGGAGTCCCAGGGTGATGGAGGCCCAGGGTGATGGAGGCCTATGGTGATGGAGGTCTATGGTGATGGAGGCCCAGGGTGATGGAGGTCCGTGGTGATGGAGGCCCAGGGTGATGGAGGCCTATGGTGATGGAGGCCCAGGGTGATGGAGGTCCGTAGTGATGGAGGCCTATGGTGATGGAGGTCTATGGTGATGGAGGCCCAGGGTGATGGAGGTCCGTGGTGATGGAAGCCTATGGTGATGGAGGCCTATGGTGATGGAGGCCCAGGGTGATGGAGGTCCGTGGTGATGGAGGCCCAGGGTGATGGAGGCCTATGGTGATGGAGGGCCAGGGTGATGGAGGCCCAGGGTGATGAAGGTCTATGGTGATGGAGGTCTGTGGTGATGGAGGCCAAGAGTGATGGAGGCCCAGGGTGATGGAGGTCTATGGTGATGGAGGCCCAGGGTGATGGAGGGCCAGGGTGATGGAGGTCTATGGTGATGGAGGTCTATGGTGATGGAGGCCCAGGGTGATGGAGGCCTATGGTGATGGAGGCCCAGGGTGATGGAGGCCCAGGGTGATGAAGGTCTATGGTGATGGAGGTCTGTGGTGATGGAGGCCCAGAGTGATGGAGGCCCAGGGTGATGGAGGTCTATGGTGATGGAGGCCCAGGGTGATGGAGGCCCAGGGTGATGGATGCCTATGGTGATGGAGGGCCAGGGTGATGGAGGCCCAGGGTGATGGAGGTCCGTGGTGATGGAGGCCCATGGTGATGGAGGCCCAGGGTGATGGAGGCCCAGGGTGATGAAGGTCCGTGGTGATGGAGGCCCAGGGTGAGGGAGGCCTATGGTGATGGAGGCCCAGGGTGATGGAGGTCTATGGTGATGGAGGCCCAGGGTGATGGAGGTCTATGGTGATGGAGGTCCGTGGTGATGGAGGCCCAGAGTGATGGAGGCCCAGGGTGATGGAGGTCTATGGTGATGGAGGCCCAGGGTGACTGAGGTCTATGGTGATGGAGGTCCGTGGTGATGGAGGCCCAGGGTGATGGAGGTCTATGTTGATGGAGGTCCGTGGTGATGGAGGCCCATGGTGATGGAGGCCCAGGGTGATGGAGGCCTATAGTGATGGAGGTCTATGGTGATGGAGGCCCAGGGTGATGGAGGTCCGTGGTGATGGAGGCCCAGGGTGATGGAGGCCTATGGTGATGGAGGACCAGGGTGATGGAGGTCCGTGGTGATGGAGGCCTATGGTGATGGAGGTCTATGGTGATGGAGGCCCAGGGTGATGGAGGTCCGTGGTGATGGAAGCCTATGGTGATGGAGTCCCAGGGTGATGGAGGCCCAGGGTGATGGAGGCCTATGGTGATGGAGGCCCATGGTGATGGAGGCCCAGGGTGATGGAGGCCTATGGTGATGGAGGGCCAGGGTGATGGAGGCCCAGGGTGATGGAGGTCCGTGGTGATGGAGGCCCATGGTGATGGAGGCCCAGGGTGATGGAGGCCCAGGGTGATGAAGGTCCGTGGTGATGGAGGCCCAGGGTGATGGAGGCCCAGGGTGATGGAGGCCCAGGGTGATGGAGGCCCAGGGTGACGGAGGTCTATGGTGATGGAGGTCTATGGTGATGGAAGTCTATGGTGATGGAGGTCTATGGTGATGGAGGCCCAGGGTGATGGAGGTCTATGGTGATGGAGGTCCGTGGTGATGGAGGCCCAGGGTGATGGAGGTCTATGGTGATGGAGGCCCAGGGTGATGGAGGCCCAGGGTGATGGAGGGCCAGGGTGATGGAGGTCTATGGTGATGGAGGTCTATGGTGATGGAGGCCCAGGGTGATGGAGGTCTATGGTGATGGAGGCCCAGGGTGATGGAGGCCCAGGGTGAAAACCTGAACTTTATACTTCTACCCTCAAAGATCTCCTACAGCCATGACCCGTGTAGAGGACAGACAGAACAGATCCACCAGATCAGAACCACTGAATGGATCCAGCAGAGAACCCAGTTTAACTCCTGGACCTCCAAATGAAATAGAGCACTAGAACCTCCAACCAGGCTGGTCCAGTGTCTCCATGAAGGTCCTGTCAGTGCAGATCTATGGAGGATCCATGGTTCTACTCTGAGGCCCAAACATCAGTAGAACCTGATACATGTTCAGACTGCATGTTGTGATGGACTCGTTGGTAGGAAACATCTACACGCATAAACACACACACTTACTGGAACTCTGTGTGTGTGTGTGTGTGTGTGTGTGTGTGTGTGTGTGTGTGTGTGTGTGTGTGTGTGTGTGTGTGTGTGTGTGTGCAGAGACGTGATGCCGTCCTCCGAGGCGTGCTGCAGGGACCTGCACTGTCTATGAGGAATCACACGTTTAGGTAAACACACCTGGACGTTCTCCAGGGTCGGTTACCTGGGTTCACTACTCAAACACCAGCAATGAACCACTGAACCACTGAACACTGAACCACTGAACACTGAACCACTGAACCACTGAACACTGAACCACTGAACCACTGAACACTGAACCACTGAACCCTGAACACTGAACCACTGAACCACTGAACACTGAACCACTGAACCACTGAACCACTGAACCACTGAACCACTGAACACTGAACCACTGAACACTGAACACTGAACCACTGAACACTGAACCACTGAACCACTGAACACTGAACACTGAACACTGAACCACTGAACACTGAACCACTGAACCCTGAACACTGAACCACTGAACCACTGAACACTGAACCACTGAACCACTGAACCACTGAACCACTGAACCACTGAACCACTGAACACTGAACCACTGAACCACTGAACACTGAACACTGAACCACTGAACACTGAACCACTGAACCACTGAACACTGAACACTGAACACTGAACCACTGAACCACTGAACCACTGAACACTGAACCACTGAACCACTGAACACTGAACCACTGAACCACTGAACACTGAACCACTGAACACTGAACCACTGAACCACTGAACACTGAACCACTGAACCACTGAACACTGAACCACTGAACCACTGAACACTGAACCACTGAACACTGAACCACTGAACCACTGAACACTGAACCACTGAACACTGAACCACTGAACACTGAACCACTGAACACTGAACACTGAACCACTGAACCCTGAACCACTGAACACTGAACCACTGAACCACTGAACACTGAACCACTGAACACTGAACCACTGAACCACTGAACCACTGAACACTGAACACTGAACCACTGAACACTGAACCACTGAACCACTGAACCACTGAACACTGAACCACTGAACACTGAACACTGAACCACTGAACCACTGAACACTGAACCACTGAACACTGAACCACTGAACACTGAACACTGAACACTGAACCACTGAACACTGAACCACTGAACACTGAACCACTGAACCACTGAACACTGAACACTGAACACTGAACCACTGAACCACTGAACACTGAACCACTGAACACTGAACACTGAACCACTGAACACTGAACCACTGAACCACTGAACACTGAACACTGAACCACTGAACCACTGAACACTGAACCACTGAACCACTGAACACTGAACCACTGAACACTGAACCACTGAACACTGAACACTGAACCACTGAACCACTGAACACTGAACATTGAACCACTGAACCACTGAACCACTGAACACTGAACCACTGAACCACTGAACACTGAACATTGAACCACTGAACAACTGAACCACTGAACACTGAACCACTGAACCACTGAACACTGAACCACTGAACACTGAACCACTGAACACTGAACACTGAACCACTGAACCCTGAACACTGAACACTGAACCACTGAACCACTGAACACTGAACACTGAACACTGAACCACTGAACACTGAACCACTGAACACTGAACCACTGAACCACTGAACCACTGAACACTGAACCACTGAACACTGAACCACTGAACCCTGAACACTGAACACTGAACACTGAACCACTGAACACTGAACCACTGAACACTGAACACTGAACCACTGAACCCTGAACCACTGAACCACTGAACACTGAACCACTGAACCACTGAACACTGAACACTGAACCACTGAACCACTGAACCACTGAACCCTGAACCCTGAACCACTGAACACTGAACCACTGAACACTGAACACTGAACCACTGAACACTGAACCACTGAACACTGAACCACTGAACCACTGAACACTGAACCACTGAAC
>JAMOIN010001464.1:0-10000 GCA_024666655.1 Dascyllus trimaculatus
GAGGATCCCTGTTTCTAGGCTCAAACTGTTGATTCTGATGCCTGAAATGACGACAGGTTCAGCTGTAGCTTCTGGCTAAGCTAATGCTAACACCACATTCCGGTAGTTGGTTTGTTGTTGTTGTTGTTTGTTTTTTGATAAAAAACAAAAAAGTCATGTGATGTTATTTTTGGCCAAAAAATTACAAAAACTGGACGCTTTCAATCGAGTTTTTGTTCGTTTGTTTTGGTTGTTGTTTTTTTCTGCATGCCTAAAACGCTTTTTTGCATTTTGGTTGTGAAACAAACAACAAAAATACTTGTTTGCTTGTTTGTTAAAATAAATTACAGCTTGGCAAAACACATGATATAATGCTAAAACACTGGAGTTACAGCTAACGTTGTCCTTGAACTGACCATTCTTTTAGAAGTCCTAATAAAAAGAGCAGCATTGTTTGTGTCGAACTGTGGTTAGCAGATTTTCAGCAGACTTAGTGGTTGCTAGCTAGTACAAGCTAATGCTAACGATACATCTTGTCAGTTTGTTGAAAACTTTACTACAACTGATTTTTAAAATGTTTTAAGCTGATATGTTTTAAAAAGAATCTTAAATGTGAACATGTTGACTACATACACAATGTAATGCTAAGACTGAAGCTAAAGCTAGCAGGGTTCTCAGCAGCTCATAGCATCGTCATTACATTACACTAATAGAATAAATAATAAAAACTAATAAATATGTTAATATAACATTTGAAAGCTTTTGAAGGACAAACTTTAGTTCATTTAAACACCAGACACCTGTGTTCATAGAGAAAGGATCCATCCTCCATGAAGGACCTAGGACCCCTAATCTGTCTCTATACCTACCAGTAGCAGTGATTCCTAACACGTCTCTGGGGGTCATCAGGTGGAAACCTCCCTTCAACGCTGTTTCTCCTACTTAGTCCCACGACACCTCCAGGAGGCTAGGAGGTGAACTCTGGGGTCCCAGAGTCGCCCCCCCTAGTGCCAGTTCACACTGCTGCTACACAATCCAACCAGCACTGCCACGATCAGCTGACCCAGGCCTGTTTAGGAGATGCTCCAGGTAGTGACCAGTGTCGATGCTAGTATTTAGCTAAATGCTAATGCTAACTGCTAATTCAACCAGCACTGCCATGTTCAGCTGACTCAGGCCTGTTTAGGAGATGCTCCAAGCAGTGACCAGTGCTGATGCTACCATTTAGCTAATGTAAATGCTACATGCTAATGCTAACCACTAATTGCTTAAAATATACTACCCACAACCTCCTCACCCACAAGGAGACTATATAGCCTGATAGTGTAATTTTTAAACATTATCTTTCATTTTTCCAAAAGAAAAAAAGGATAAAAGTAATAGCATTTACTGTGGCTAACATAATCTTAAGTAAATTTGGCTAGACGTGCTGAAGTGTTTCAAAAAACCCAAATAAACATCTGCATAAAGCTGCTAACGTTAGCTTAAACTGTCAAATACTAACATGAAGCAGTTCTGAACATGTATTTTTGTCATAACATAATAATAGTTTGGAAGTAGGTGAATTAGTTTTCCCAGCATGCTAATATTTTCGGCTAACATCAGGGCAAATTTACCTGATTTTTTAACTTTTGCAGCTTTTTTGAGTTCTGTTTTCGTTTAATGGAGGTCATCATCAACTTAAATAATGACCATCCTGTTATTAACTCGCTGGTTTTTGAGCAGATTGTTCAGCTGCAAGGCTCAGGCTGAGTAAATGACTGAATAATGGCTGCTGGAGGTTTGTGGTTTGAGTCGGCTGTATGCGACTCTGGGTGTTTTTAGTGGCTCTGACAGCAGTAAAGCCCAGAGACGTTCAGGTGAAGCAGCTGATTGCATCCATGTGTGGTTTGGGAATGAAGCGAGCGTATTATGGGAACAGCCACCAGAAATAGCTCGGGAGGATTGGGGCCTCCAGCGGTGACATCAGCCCTCGGAGCTTTGTTTAGTCTCACCAGCGCTGCGTTCAAGCATGACTCATCCAGAGCTTTATGACTTAATGAATTAGGAGGAAAACTTACTGTGCAGCTGAGAGTAAATATTTGGTTGCGTCATACATTTCACTGGGACTAGATAAGCTCCACACCCACAGCAACATCAGGACTCCTCCTGCTGCTGGAAAAGGCCAGACGGATGCTGTCTGGTGGAATTTTTCTCTCTGTATCAGTGAAGATGGAGGCAGACTGGGTGTTTATGGTTTTTCTTTATCATGAGTGAACTTTGAATTCAGAAAAACAGCTCTATCTCCTCAGAGTGCTGACAAATCATTCAGAGACGTCATATTTTACCCGGTAATGATCTCTATTGTCAGTGTATGTATAAACTTCTAACAGAGAGCTTCAGTTTCTTTCTTACTGTTCATCACATATTTTTTCAACAACACTTTTGTTTCGTCTGTATTTTATGTCCAGTGACATGTTTTCTTCTTGTGATACTGTGGACTTTCTCACCTATATAGGTACAGTCGTCCCCTCGCCATATCTCGGTCTCACTGTATCGCAGATTTTTAAATTGTATATATTTAATTTTGTGTCGCAGATTAAGAAGAACATTAAATGGAAATAAAACACCTAGCGTACAGCAGATGACTCAGACATATGGTAAACTCAACTACGGCCGCTTCCTCTTGAGCTAGTTTGCCCATGTGAGATGCTACACGGCACTCTATTGGCTGATGGATGGGAGGCGACCAATCAGAGCGCTGCGTTCTGCATCCTGGGCTCTGATTGGCTCAGCGACCGTAGCATCAGTCTCCTCCGTCTCCCGTGTACACCAGCATTCAGCATCTGGCCTCGTCTGTTCCACATGGACGTCTGGTCGCTGTGTTGGGTTTATTTCAGCTCTACGATGTCGAACAAACGTTCTGCACCTTCTAAGGTTATTACGTTATTACTCAGCCTAGAAACTCAGTGGCTACAGGCCAGGTTAGAGCAACAAAGAGTGCTAAGCATGAGTCAGAGTGTGGTGTTTTTCCAAATGTTTGAATCCAAGTTTAATCTCAAATTACATTAACTGACAGTTGAGATGGTTTAATTTATTTAGACACAACGAAGCTGTACTTCTGGGAATGACTGTTGTTTGGTCTTTCCTTCATTTAATTCAGAATAAAATACGGAAATGTATAGCTGTGAAATTAACTGAGGATGTTCAGGTCCCCAGAGGATGAACTGTAACTCTTCCAACTCTTTATACAGCTTTAATGTTGTGTTAAAAGATTGGTTTCTGTACGTTGTGTTCAGTGCTAATTAGCGACTGTTTGCATGCTAGCAAGCTAAACTAGCATATCTGGTGAGATATCATTTATACTCTCCAGAACTGTAATACTTTCAGTGATCTCCTGAATCTTTATACAGCACTGTTATTGTGTTAAAAGATTAGTTTAAGCAATGTTTTTGTTTCTGTACGTTGTGATCAGAGCTAATCAGCAGCTGTTTGCATGCTAGCACGCTAAACTAGCATATCTGGAGAGGACATAATACTCCTCAGAGGATGAACTGTAACTCTTCTGACTCTTTATATAGCACTGATTTTGTTTTAAAAGATTTATTTTATATATGTTATGTTCAGTGCTAATTAGCAACTGTTTGCATGCTAGCATGCTAAACTAGCATATCTGCTGCGGACATTTATACTCTCCAGAACTGTAATACTTTCAGTGATCTCCTAAATCTTTATACAGCACTGTTATTGTGTTAAAAGTTTAGTTTAAGGAATACTTTAAGTTTAAGGAATACTTTACTGTACATTGTGTTCAGAGCTAATTAGCAACTGTTTGCGTGCTAACCTGCTAAACTAGCATAACAACATTGCCTTTTGAGCATGTCAGACTGACAGTAACCATTTCAGCCACGACCACTGTACTTCATAACGATGAAACACTAGTTGAAGGTTATTGTTAAGTATTATACTACTAAAGAAAACTGTCTCATAACCCAAGTATGTGAAAAAGTACTCTTACTCAGGTACAGTTTTGAGGTACTTTACTTGACTGTTTCCATTGTATGATACTTTATACTCCCACTCTGCTACATTTCAGAGGGAAATGTCATAATTTCTGCTCTAATACATTTATGTGGCAGATTTTTTAAGATGAACGAGCGACTCTGTGGATAATATAACAAGCTTCTAAAAATACAGCATAGTTCAAGAATATGTCAGTGGCTTCCAACATTTTTAGTTTCTTACGAAGTCAAGTCAGTGTGGCTCACATTTCAGAGTTCTGAGTTATTAACAGCTCCACCAAATACTCCAAATACACCCCCCTTAAACTTCTTGCATGGTTTCATTTTAATAAAATGATCTAATGTCTCACCAGAGAGAGAAAAACTGAAAGCAGATTTGTGGATCAGAAATGTGTTTTTTTCTTCTTTCCTCTCCCATTAATCACATTTGGAGATTTGTCTGCTGCTGAAACTGGATATAAAGCAGTTCAAACCTGCTGCCGACACACCGATGCTGCACTGTTCATAATCTGAAGTCTGACATATAATAATGAGACTAAACCATCATGTTTACTTTAATAATTAACTATGTTTTGCTGCTATGTGCTGTCATTTCAGTAGGCTATTCCATGCAGGACTTTGACTTTTAATGGAGTATTTTACTTTATTGTCATGTAAAAAATAGGGATGCACGATAATATAGACGTCTGATAATTACAGATTAATTTAGATAATTATGACGTCATTCTGATAATAAAAATGAGCCGATAATAATAAAGACTTGAATCTTGGTTTTTGCCGTTGGTCTGTGTGTTGTGGTTTGTCCTCATGGCTCCTCAACCCCTCCCCTCCCTGATGGTACTGTCGCATGTGTGTGATGTCATCAGACTTCGCGGGCAGAGAAAACCAGCAGCATGGCGTGGAACTGACCAGAGTGGACTTTGTTTACTGTGTCAGAAGAAGACATTTGACCAGGGTTGGTCCTGAATATTGGAATATCTGAGTATTGGTTGGTTGTGGTGGTATTGGGATAATAATGTTGATATTGAAATAGTCGTGGGATGACTGCCGTGTGCAGTTTGGGGCGGAGCGCAACATTCAGCTTTACTTCATGTTGCACCAGTTTGGTGACATCGAACCCTCACCCTTCAGGAACATGTGTATCTCATGCAATTCAGAGTGGAACCACATACAGGGCCAAATACAGGTTTGTGACAATGCTAGGAGCATAAGACAGCGCTCGTTCTTACACTCCTAGCATATGTCCCGGTGGGCGGAGTCACATGTTAGATTCAGCCAATAGCATGTCAACATTGAGCTCCCACCCCGAACTTACACTGCAGTCAGGGCTACTTGCTGCTGCTGCTTTGCCGAGCGTTGCCGAGGCTGTAGTACGCCGCTGAGCATCACCGAGGCTGACCTGCCAACTCTGGTGTCGCTCCGGTGTCAGCCCCGCTCCCTCATGCTCCCCACCCCGCGGCATGAACCCTATCGGTTGACATTATCGGTTATCGGCTGCAAGAAGTGTAAAGTTATTGATTATCGGTATTGGTTGAAATTGGCATTATTGTGCATCCCTAGTAAAAAATATTGTATTTTGAGTCTGACTGAGTTTCATTTCCTTGTTTACTTAAAGTCATGCTTCGGTTCTGTGAGGCTGCAAAGGAAACACATTTTAAGACGAGTTAAACTCAACTTGTGTCTGAGAAACTCGCCAGTAGCTTAGATCGAAGCTTGTGTTTGTGATGAAGACGTTTCAGTTGCTCACAGTCCCTCTGAGTAGCTGCCTGTCTGCTGTTCATCCAGTCTCTCCAGGTGATAAGGCCGACACATTCTTCACTGTGATTTGCTGTTCAGGTATTTGTCCTGTAAATCAGCTCATCTCCGTCTGCAGCGTAAACATGAGGGTCTTATCTCGGCGGAGGTCTGTCGGCAACTCAGGAGCTTTCTGTCGCTAACTGTGGGTGTGTAATCAGCGGAAACTATAAATTCCTCCAGTCGTTTGTTGAGGCTGTTAAAGCTTCACGGATCGCTGCATTTCATATCTTCTACCTGCTCTGTGAACAGAGCCGTGGTGGAGGCAGGTCCCGATGGTTCCATCAGCAGCTTTGTGTGGGTCGTTGTCTCCTGAGGCCGGATCTGAAGGCCAGATCCAGACGCTGATAGTTCTGCTGGGGCTGCAGGACTTCTGGCTGCTCCGCTGACTCAAAACGTGCCGGGAACGTTTCAGCTTGTGGAAAGTTTTGGCGTTAAACTCGTCTGCATCACCCGCATACCGCTGGCATCGGCCGCCTGCTTTCCTTCGCTCTGTCCAGACGAGTTATAGCAGCTCTGGGACGCATTCAGGCCTCCGGGGGGAGCCAGGCTGAAATAAGTGGAGTTTCAGACTCTGGTTGCTCCATTGTTTGAACACGGAGAGCTGTGCAGTTTACAACCAGGAGTCAGACCTGCAGTCGTTTGTATTTCCATTATTTTGGTCTCATTTTTCTCACAGCCTGGTTGTCTAGTTTATCCTCCAAATACATCTTGATAGACTGATACCAGAACATTTCCCAAAGTTTCCCAACAGTTAAATCCCACAGAGTTCGATAAAACCAACAAACCTAATCAACCGTCCTCCCTCCACGACTGTTTAGCTGCCATTAAAGACTGAAGTCCCTCAGTTCCCTTCACCTAAACCACAGACTCTCATCATCGGACCAGACACCTTCAGCTGATCACTCTGTTGGTTCAAACTTCACACCCACTGTTGAAAACCTTGGACCATCTTCGACCAACACCTGTCCTTCAGCCTTCAGGCCAACAAGCTTGTCCAGTTCTGTTTTCTCCACCTCATCCTCTCCTCTTCTGACTCCTCATCATCACCTTCGTCTTCTCCCGTCTAGATCACTGCAACTCACTCCTCACCTGCCTCAGTCAGTCCACCCTTAATCACCTTCACTTAGACTTCAATTAATTAGTCAGTCTTTTAGGTTCGATAGCAAAAATACACAATAATAAAAAAAACATTACTGTTATTTGCAAGAAAATATGTGCATATTAAGCACTGAAAGATAGTAAATACATATTCTTTTTTTTTTGTTTTTTTTACCATTTTACAGATTTTCCCTGTTTTGTTATAAAACAGAACATCTGTATTCATTTAAATGCTGACTGGTGACAACTATAAATAATGTCCCCATCAAAAATCTGTGTTTATAAATGTAATTCTTTTTTTTTTTGCAAAGTTGGACAATAAAATTACACCGTATTTAAATATAATTATTTTACAGATATCTGTTGTTATTTGAAAGAAAAAATATGTAAATTAAGAAATTAAAATGGCCAATTATCAGCTGTTATCCTACATATTTTTCTCAGTTTTTTAAAATTACAGATATTTTCCAGTAAAATAGCAGTAAAAAAAACTGTGCATTTAAATGTCTAGTTTTTACAAATCGTTCTTTTATATTTGACAATAAAATTACACATTTTTACTGTATTAAAATCAGCAACAATTTATTTTTTTTAAATTTACTGTTTTTTGCAAGAAAATGAATGTTTAAGCCCAAAAATATATATAAGTCTAGTTCAGATGGTCACTTTTCTTCTTCTGCCTAATCAAAACTGTAATGTAGAGAATAAATAACATCCTTTCAGTGAGTCAGTGACCCTTAATTTACATTAATAATAATATTTATTATAATTTGGTTATAGCGTTGGTTGGTCAGCAGCGTCGCCTTACAGCTGGAAGATCCCCGGTTCGTGTCCCGGTTAGGACGCCTGGGATCTTCCTGTGTGGAGTTTACATGTTCTCACTGGGTTCTCCGGCTTCCTCCCACAGTCCAAAAAAACATGCTGAGGTTAATTGATGATTCTAAATTGTCCGTAGGTGTGAATGAGAGTGTGCTTGTTTGTCTCTATATGTAGCCCTGTGATAGGCTGGTTACCTGTCCAGGTGTCTCCTGCCTTCGCCCTGAGTCGACTGGGATAGACTCCAGCCCCCCCGTGACCCTACAGAGGAGATAATGGATGGATAATTTATCCTTTATTAATTGGAGAAATTCCTCTCTGCATTTTGACCCATCCTATGAGGAGCAGTGGGAGCAGTCAGGGCTTAAGGGCCCTGCTCAGGGGCCCAACAGAGGCGCGGTGGGGGTTCGATCGTCTGACCTTCCAATCAGGAGCCCAGAGCTTAACTTGGTGCCACCACTGACCCAACGGGACCTGTTCTACAAATCTGACACAGCAGAGATTAAACACAACTCTGCTGCATCTGTATCACCACAGTGGAACCAGGTGCTCTCTTTGTTGAATGTTCAACCTTTAAAACGAACGCAGGTTGAGTTTTACCAACAGACACAACCAGGATGGGAAAGGTTCAGTAAATAAACCAGTTAAATGTTTCGTTTTTAGCCTCCTGTCAAACTTATTTACCTGCTTTTAACTTCCGACTCAAACTCTTGCTGTTTCTGCTGCTGTTGTTCTTTTGCACTAAAAACCTTCATAGTAAAACCTCATTAATGAGGGTAAACAGGTAAATTATACACCTGCAGGAGTGACTGAGTCTCGTTTTGACGCTGACCAAAACAGAAAGTCTGCAGCCGGAGGCAGCGTTTCCTCCACCAAACCGCCCACGAGCTCAACAAGAAGCAGCTCGTCCTCCGTCATGACTCAGTTCTGAGCTTCAGCTAAACATTTCTCCATCGTGAAGGGCTGCTTGTGTTTCTGAGGAATTACTGCGCCTGGAGCGACGAGGATCCTGGTTCCCACTCAACACTTTATTTGATGTAAACCTTCAAAGGGACAGAATCCCTCTAATCACATAAACCCAGAGTTCAACCGCACGCTGTCGTAAATATCAGCTTCTGATGCAGAGCTGTTGTTGTGTTGTTGTTCCCAAGAAGAAGAAGAAGAAGAAGAAGAAGAAGAAGAAGAAGAGGAGGAGGAGGAGGAGGAGGAGGAGGAGGAGGAGGAGGAGGAGGAATGCTTCAAAGAAGGAGGTTTATGTGGAAATATGAGTTTAAGGGCGCTGAAAGCAGCCGTTATGAGTTTTCACAGGAGGATAAATCCCAGCAGGATGAAGTCATGTGACTCCTCAGGGCAGGTTTTCTAGGTGCAGGTGTTGGTTGTGGTCAAGCGTCAGGTCTCTCAGGTGCAGCTATTTTCATGTGGAGCCAAGCAGAGATCAAACCTGGTTCCCTGATAGAACTGGTGCCACTTCAAACGGAGTCGCTGTTTAACCTGCGATGGAGAACACCTGTCTTCAAAGGTGAGCTCAGAGAGCCGCCTGTGATCCTCCAGAGCTGCTTGTTCTCACTACAAAGAGAAGCAGAGCCCCGATGAACTCCGTCTGACTTCAGGTGTGTTTACCTGAGCTGCTCTAACAATAGAGTCCTGGTGTTTGTTCTGGTCTCTAGCTGGGTGAAGAGTCACATGGTCCACAGGACAGACGATGGATCCAAAACAACAACAACAGAAATACATTTCACCATAACTTAGAGTCTTTCAACAGACGCTCAAGTTTGAACCCATTAACACTTAATTATTAGTGAAATATGAACGTAATTGTGAAAGAAGTTCAGCTGCTCCTCTGCCTTCTGTGTAAAAGCTGAGAATAGAGAACTGTAAGGTGCAGTGAAGTAGGGACAAGAGTCCAGAGGGTTAAAGGACCGAGGTGTAACTGAAAAGACTGAAGCAACACTTTACATCAACCCTTCTGAGTTCACCTGCCAATGAACAACACTGAGTGACTGGAATCATCTTTTCCTCTACAGTTAAAGGTGTTTTAGATTAACAGGCAGCATAAACACAAGTCTTCAGGTTTTTGGGTCGAAGGTGGAGAAAAATCAGGTTGTCAAGCTCATTTAATTAATTTAGTACAACTTGAAATGAGTTTAAAATCGATTAATGCAGAAGTTTAACTCTGTGGGATGATGGATGGATGGATGGATGGATGATGGATGGATGGATGATGGATGGATGATGGATGGATGGATGATAGAGAGAGGTGGGGATGGACGGATGGATGGATGATGGATGGATGATGGATGGATGATGGA
>JAMOIN010000552.1:0-11747 GCA_024666655.1 Dascyllus trimaculatus
CATGATGCTGCCACCACCGGGCTTCACGTCATGATGCTGCCACCACCGTGCTTCACGTCATGATGCTGCCACCACCGTGCTTCGCACCATGATGCTGCCACCACCATGCTTTAACTTATCGTAGCGGTCATTGCACTTGATGACCGGCCTATAAAAAACCGAAACCTGCACTTGAAACCGGTCTGTGGTGTGAAAAAAAGTCTGCGACTTTTTAAAAAAGTAACATTTTTATTCTTTCTGTGCTGTCCGGTTTCGGTCCGAGGCCCGGTGGTTGAGGACCACTGGTCTAGAGAGCACTTTGGACTGTACCAGTTCACCCAGTAGATATTTTTGCCTCTACCAGTTAACTAGTGAACATTCTGACTTCTCAGACCTCTCTAGGTGATGGTTTCTGTAAATCAGCATCTGACCTGGTTGTTTTCACCTGCCAGGTTGTTTCTCTTCCTGACATCAGTGTAAATGAAATCTTGCTGACATGAGATGTTGTTGCCACGGCGACAGCCTCCCGCCGTCCTGCAGTTTATCGACCTGCAGTCGAGTCGGGAGAAGCTTCACTTTAACCGTCTGACAGCAGCTGTTTGGTGTTCAGGTGGAGGACTGGGGGGTGCTGCTGGTACAGGAAGTTAATCAGAACCAGGAACATCCAAGGAACCTCCAGAGATTAAACGTAAAGCTAAATCTAAGAAGATGAAGTGAAGTCAGAGTCCAGTCGATGGAGGTCACTGGAGACAGTCAGCTGAGTAGAGAACAACACTAATGAACTGGAGATGATAGATTACCTGCTTTTATTCTGGAGAGTCTGGAGCGCCACTTCCTTCTTTGGACTGATCCAGTGACTGTCTGGGATTCCTGAGGCGTCGTCACGTCACTAAGCCTGAACTCTGAACTAGAGCAAGTCATCCTCGTGGTTTCAATCGAAGCATCTGGACTTGCTTCAGCTGCTGGAGGACGTTTCACCTCTTGTCCAAGACGATGCTACAGTTGAAACTATGAGGATAACCATGACCCGGATGACCTGTGACTTTCTTCATTTAAATGCAGTGTTAAACAGTGAGAGCGCCACCTGATGCAGCAACCAGGTACTACAATCTGTTCACTGACATCACGACCTTCCCTTTGCCTCAGTAGTTATTAATGTTTTTAATTGGTTAAATTACAAACAGCTATTAATCGATGAAGTGTTGATCACTGACGGAGTCTACAGCGGTTCATTTGTTTAAATATCCATCATTGACTCTGAAGGTTTATTTTAACTTTATTTAAAGGCGGTTCGTTGACGAGCAGGAACAGAAGAGGAACTGGTTTAAACAGAAATCAGCTGTTTGAATAGAAACAGCTCCTCTGACTGCAGTTCATCATTTAAATCAGCAGCACCGAGTTCTGAATGAGTCCAAAGACATGAGCAGCTGTTTGTCAGAGTTTCATCACATCAGGAAGCTTCGTACGGATTTAAAATCACTCTGGTCTCTACAGATTCACAGATCTACCAAGTCCCCCCAGACGTTCTGATTCAGAAACCACGAATGTTTACTTCAGTTAATTAGGAAATATTAAAAAATACAGCAGCTTTCTGTGAGCCTCACTTTTAATTCTTTCACATCTTTTGTGATTCATCGACGTCGAAACCTTTCCGGTCTGAAGCTGCAGAACTTCTCGCCTCGTCTCTGTTTACTTCCTGTTCTGTGCCTTCAGCTTCACTGCAACAGGCTTCTCACACACCGACGATCATTCTGATGTTTACTGCAGCTGAAAACGTTCTGTCCACAAGTAAATCCCCAACATTTGCAGATGAGAGAATCTGAATCCCTCAGTAGCGTTGAAACTCTGTTCATGTGGAAGACGACCAACAGGTGAGGCTGATGCAGAAACAGACCATCTGTTGCTCGCTGAGCCTTCATGCCAGATTTCCCAGAGAGGTGATGAATGAAACCGGCGTGAGCCTGTTTGATAGCAGCAGACGGAGTGAAGGAGCCAAAACCCTCAGTTCAAGGTGCTGAAACTCTCTGAGGGTCCAGATTCACTGGGACTGCTCACAGACCTCCAGCTCAGTCACCGTCTTCACCTTCATCTCCTCCAGAACACTGAGGCCATTCATGCATCAGCAGACTTCAGCTCATCTGTAGGCTGCTGCCTTGGTCCTCAATCAGAGGAATGACTGGTCCTGGGGTTCAGAACATTGGAGTGACACCAAAGCCAGCAGTTGTTCCTGCACACGGAAGATAGTCAGCAGTGATGTTGGACCTGAGAGCAAAGCTTCATGGAAGGTTCACTGAGATTTTTAAGCTTCTGCCTGATTCTTTCCAGTCCGTTTTACCACCAAACGGCAAAGGTGTGTCCATCTGAGCTGGTTTCTATCTTTGGATTCATTCAGAACTTGGACTGTGAAGATCTTCAGTCTTCCAGGTCATGTTGTCCTCGTGGTTTCAGTCGCAGCATCTGGACGGGCTTCAGTTTCTCTGAGACGTTCCACCTCTCATCCAAGATGAGATAGCATGACGTCAAAAACGTCATAGTTTAGCGTGTCGTCAAAAACGTCATAGTTTAGCATGACGTCAAAAACGTCATAGTTTAGCATGACGTCAAAAACGTCATAGTTTAGCATGACGTCAAAAACGTCATCGTTTAGCGTGTCGTCAAAAACATCATCGTTTAGCGTGTCGTTAAAACTGTCATACTTTAGCATGTCGTCAAAAACGTCATAGTTTAGCATGACGTCAAAAACGTCATAGTTTAGCATGACGTCAAAAACGTCATAGTTTAGCGTGTCGTCAAAAACATAGTTTAGCGTGTCGTCAAAAACATAGTTTAGCATGTCGTCAAAAACATAGTTTAGCATGTCGTTAAAAACGTCATAGTTTAGCATGTCGTTAAAAACGTCATAGTTTAGCATGTCGTCAAAAACGTCATAGTTTAGCATGTCATCAAAACTGTCATACTTTAGCATGTCATCAAAAACGTCATAGTTTAGCATGTCATCAAAACTGTCATAGTTTAGCGTGTCGTCAAAAACATAGTTTAGCATGACGTCAAAACTGTCATAGTTTAGCATGTCGTTAAAAACGTCATAGTTTAGCATGTCGTCAAAAACGTCATAGTTTAGCATGTCATCAAAACTGTCATACTTTAGCATGTCATCAAAAACGTCATAGTTTAGCATGTCATCAAAACTGTCATAGTTTAGCATGTCGTTAAAAACGTCATAGTTTAGCATGTCTTCAAAAACGTCATAGTTTAGCATGTCGTTAAAAACGTCATAGTTTAGCGTGTTATCAAAAACGTCATAGTTTAGCATGTCATCAAAACTGTCATACTTTAGCATGTCATCAAAAACGTCATAGTTTAGCATGTCATCAAAACTGTCATAGTTTAGCATGTCGTTAAAAACGTCATAGTTTAGCATGTCTTCAAAAACGTCATACTTTAGCATGTCGTTAAAAACGTCATTGTTTAGCGTGTCATCAAAACTGTCATAGTTTAGCATGTCATCAAAACTGTCATAGTTTAGCATGTCGTTAAAAACGTCATAGTTTAGCATGTCTTCAAAAACGTCATACTTTAGCATGTCTTCAAAAACGTCATAGTTTAGCGTGTCATCAAAACTGTCATAGTTTAGCATGTCATCAAAACTGTCATAGTTTAGCATGTCGACAAAACTGTCATAGTTTAGCATGTCGACAAAAACGTCATAGTTTAGCGTGTCGTCAAAAACCTCATAGATTAGCATGTCATCAAAAAGTCAGTTTAGCATGTCATCAAAACTGTCATAGTTTAGCATGTCGTTAAAAACGTCATAGTTTAGCATGTCGTCAAAACGTCATAGTTTAGCATGTCGTCAAAAACATCATACTTTAGCGTGTCGACAAAAACGTCAGTTTAGCATGTCGTCAAAAACGTCATTGTTTAGCATGTCTTCAAAAACATCATACTTTAGCATGTCGTCAAAAACGTCATTGTTTAGCATGTCGTCAAAAACATCATACTTTAGCGTGTTGACAAAAACGTCATAGTTTAGCATGTCGTCAAAAACGTCATTGTTTAGCATGTCTTCAAAAACATCATACTTTAGCATGTCGTCAAAAACGTCACTGTTTAGCATGTCGTCAAAAACATCATACTTTAGCATGTCGTCAAAAACGTCATAGTTTAGCATGTCGTCAAAAACGTCATAGTTTAGCGTGTCGTCAAAAACGTCATAGTTTAGCGTGTCGTCAAAAACGTCATTGTTTAGCGTGTCGTCAAAAACATCATACTTTAGCGTGTTGACAAAAACGTCAGTTTAGCATGTCGTCAAAAACGTCATAGTTTAGCATGTCGTCAAAAACGTCATTGTTTAGCATGTCTTCAAAAACGTCATAGTTTAGCGTGTCGTCAAAAACGTCATAGTTTAGCATGTCGTCAAAAACGTCATAGTTTAGCATGTCTTCAAAAACATCATACTTTAGCGTGTCGTCAAAAACGTCATAGTTTAGCATGTCGTCAAAAACGTCATAGTTTAGCGTGTCGTCAAAAATGGCATAGTCTAGCGTGTCGACAAAAACGTCATACTTTAGCGTGTCGTCAAAAACGTCATAGTTTAGCATGTCGTCAAAAACATCATTGTTTAGCATTTCTTCAAAAACGTCATAGTTTAGCATGTCGTCAAAAACGTCATAGTTTAGCATTTCTTCAAAAACGTCATAGTTTAGCATGTCGACAAAAACGTCATACTTTAGCGTGTCGTCAAAAACGTCATAGTTTAGCATGTCGTCAAAAACATCATTGTTTAGCATTTCTTCAAAAACGTCATAGTTTAGCATGTCGACAAAAACGTCATACTTTAGCATGTCGTCAAAAACGTCATAGTTTAGCGTGTCATCAAAAACGTCATAGTTTAGCATGTCGACAAAAACGTCATAGTTTAGCATGTCGTCAAAAACATCATTGTTTAGCATTTCTTCAAAAACGTCATAGTTTAGCATGTCGTCAAAAACGTCATAGTTTAGCATGTCGTCAAAAACATCATTGTTTAGCATTTCTTCAAAAACGTCATAGTTTAGCATGTCGTCAAAAACGTCATAGTTTAGCATGTCGTCAAAAACATCATTGTTTAGCATTTCTTCAAAAACGTCATAGTTTAGCGTGTCATCAAAAACGTCATAGTTTAGCGTGTCGTCAAAAACGTCATAGTTTAGCATGTCGTCAAAAACATCATTGTTTAGCATTTCTTCAAAAACGTCATAGTTTAGCATGTCGTCAAAAACGTCATAGTTTAGCATTTCTTCAAAAACGTCATAGTTTAGCATGTCGACAAAAACGTCATACTTTAGCGTGTCGTCAAAAACGTCATAGTTTAGCATTTCTTCAAAAACGTCATAGTTTAGCATGTCGTCAAAAACATCATTGTTTAGCATTTCTTCAAAAACGTCATAGTTTAGCATGTCGACAAAAACGTCATACTTTAGCATGTCATCAAAAACGTCATAGTCTAGCATGACGTCAAAAACATCATAGTTTAGCGTGTCGTCAAAAACGTCATAGTTTAGCATGTCATCAAAAACGTCATAGTCTAGCATGACGTCAAAAACATCATAGTTTAGCGTGTCGTCAAAAACGTCATAGTTTAGCATGTCATCAAAAACATACTTTAGCATGTCGACAAAAACGTCATAGTTTAGCATGTCATCAAAAACATACTTTAGCATGTCGACAAAAACGTCATAGTTTAGCATGTCATCAAAAACGTCATAGTTTAGCATGTTGTCAAAAACGTCATAGTTTAGCATGTCATCAAAAACGTCATACTTTAGCATGTCATCAAAAACGTCATAGTTTAGCATGTCGTCAAAAACGTCATACTTTAGCATGTTGTCAAAAACGTCATAGTTTAGCATGTCATCAAAAACGTCATAGTAAGTCTTCAAAAGCGTCATATTAGCGTGTTGTCAAAAACCTCTTCCTAGGTTAGCATTTCGTCAAAAACGTCATGGTATGAACTCCCACAATGCTCTCTGCTTCCAACATGAACTGTAGTTTGAGTGACGCCTCCTCTGGTCTCTACAGGATTAAACAGTGAGAGGCTCCATTTACCCTCTAGTAGTACATTTACCATCTCGTACTGCATCCTACCGTCTAGTTATACATTTAGCCTCTAGTACTACATTTAGCCTGTAGTACTACATGTAGCCTGTAGTACTACATGTAGCCTGTAGTACTACATTTAGCCTGTAGTACTACAAACAGATCCACTGGGTCATTTTAATCCTGTTAATTGAAGTGTTTATTGTCATGTGGAGACTCTGTGGACACCAGATGTTAGTTCATATGTTCTCTGTTTTAAAGTGACGTCTGTTGTGTCGTTGTGCTGATGCCGGCAGCCTTCTGTTGTCGTCTAACGGTGACAGTAAACATAGTTTCTGTCCTTAATGAGTCCGACTGGATCAGAACATCCAGGCTTTTAAATGAACGTTAGTTTAAGTCCCGGTACTGAGGTGACGTTCTGGAGTCGGCTCAACCCGCTGAAACATCACGTTTAAATGTTAACTGGCGGCGGGTCGCTGGAGTTGAAGCAGCTGCTGAGTCTGAACATCTGAGCAGACGGATGAGAGCCGACGCTGCTGGATTTAAATGAGGCTGGTCGGGTCTCCTCCTCATCCTCCTCATCCTCCTCATCCCCCTCATCCCCCTCATCCCCCACTGCTCCTCTCTGCTGCAGCTCTTTGTGTTCGGGGGGGAAGGGAGGCGAGAAGCAGCAGAAACCTCCGGCGCTGCTGTTGGACAGGTTTCCTGATCTGAGGCTGTAATTAGCTGCTGTGTTTACGTCCTGCAGCAGCCAATAAAGCGTCTGACAGCAGAGAGCTATTTAAAGGGAGGCTCTGCAGAGACCGGGAGGATGCTGGGTCTTTCAGGGTGAACCGGCTCTGCAGAATAACAACGGAGGAACCGGATCTTCAGAACCAGCACGGCTGCTGTCAGCCTGAATAAACAGCAGCAGAATGAAGCTGCTTCACATCCAAACACAGAAACACCAACAGCAGATCTCAGATTAGTCTTTTATTCAAGAAGCAGCATCACGAGGCTTCAACGATTTAAAAGCAGACGAGGACAAACAGCAGCAGCCTCCGTGGAGACAGAGCGAGGACAGTTAGAACGACTGAGTTCAGCTGTTTGAACGTTCTCAGGACGTTACAGCAGAACAAGCAGCTGGATGTCAAACAAACACAGAGAACCTGAGACAACGTGTGAAATAAAGAGTCCGTTTACCGTGGTGCTCCTTCTGTCCAAATCAAATGTCTGTGAAACGTTTCCAGCCGTGGTTCAAGGTGTCCTCGTGTCTGACGTCTCTAAGGCTGCCTGGTTTCAGCTGTTCATGAAGTCTAACGCCAGGTTTTGACGAGGCTAAAGTCACGTCGGGAAGGTTTGTCATTTTGGACACGTTCTGGGAAGTTTCCAGACATTTAGTTTGGACATAAGGAGCTCCAACGTCACATTTAGCTGAACCCAGGTGGTTCCGTCTGCATGAGCTCCAGTCAATGTCAGGATCAGCTGTTCACTGGAGGGATTAGTTCAGATCAATCAGACTCTGAATGAAGCGCTTCTGTCTGTTCGTCGTATGAAGTTACTGCAGATGAAGAATCAGCTGAGTTCATTAAATGGCCCTAAAACACGCTGAGAGCCAGAGACAGTGATTTGATTCGTTGCTCATAGAAACGTTTGGTTAGTTTTCAGGAGAGTTCATGAAGGTGAGGCTCCTGTAGAGACGCACTGGTTCTACTGGTCCAGGTCCAGAATGTTGGGAGGTTCTTCTGGTTCTTCTGGTTCTGCTGGTTCCACCTCCGGACTGGACTCCTGCAGGAAGGAGAGAAAACCATCAGAGGTCCGTCCACATGCTTTAAATCACACTGGTTCTGATGTCTGAGGGTCATAAAGAGGGAAGGAGAGGCTGAGCTGAGGCAGTGTTCGGTTCAAAACCCGGAAATACACACAGGAAGGAAGACAGCAAGGAGAGAACGGACTCTACAGCTCTGCAGGATGCATCACTACAGCATTCCAGCTCTCTGACAGTCCGTCTGTCCTTGGCTCTTTTTATTTGGTAAACAATCAGCATAAGATAAGTGTCACTTACACAATCTTACTGGGTCAGTTCTCTGTTCTCTTTACTGTGAGACATACAGCTTGGAATGTTTTATGGTGATTCATGGTTGCTGACATGTAGACGTTAAAGACCTGACAGTCACTCAATGATTACCTAATAAGAATAATTCCTAACATAAGCACAATTCTTCTAACACAGTGTTTCCACCCAGCAGAGGGAAGATGAAAGGTCAGTGCTCCAGTATCGATAGTAGGATGTTAATGTTCATCCAGTAACTGTTATTAATGATTAAATCGCTTGATGGATCAGCCAAAAAGAAGAAGGTCATGCATGTCGGAGCATGTTGATGGATCAGAGACACGTCAGGTCTCTGGTTCCATCACAGCGAGGGTTACTGAAGCGTTTTAGACTCACCCCGAAGGGTTCGGCAAAGGCTCTGGATCCACTGTACAGAGGGTTCGGGATCGACACCAGCGTCGGCTTCTTCCTGCCGCCGCCGTCCTCATCATCATTCTGTCACCGTGGAAACAAGGAATCAGCTGTTAGAACCTCTGATCAGCATCATCTGGTGGTTTCAGACTCCAGTGTCTTATTAACACATTAATGTCACGTTTAGTTTATACATTAAATACAACTGAAAACACGCCGACCCCCTGGTGCACAGATTAATGCTCTGTTCTCAGCTACATGCTAACATGCTAATAGTTAGCATGTGTTCATTATCATTAGTTCTAAATATACACATTTAAAAGTTCATTAAGGACAAAGGACGTGAGATTATTCTGCATTATTATGTAGATTAGACTAATTCAAATCTTAACTTTAAGACTCTACAATATTTGTAGACTCTGATCATAAGTAATAATAAAATAAATTCCTGTACGCAACAACGTCGGCAGGAGTTCAGGTGTGTTCAGGTGTGTTCAGGTGTGTTTGCGTCTCACTCTGAAGTAGTGGAAGCGGAAGGCGTCGGTCTTGTGTTTGAAGACATAATATCCGAGTGCAGCCAGAACACAGGCCAGAAACACCGACACCAAGATGGCCGACGCCGTGCCGCTGGAGTGGGCGTGGCCATGGGAGGCGTTATGGGACACCTGTGGACGACAGGTACGACACAGTAACATCAGTCCTCTGACCCTCTGATCACCGTAGCAATGCTCAGCTCCACTGTAACCATGGATACGAGACTCTGCAGGTCACCAGCAGCTGATGACTCACTGGTGGGGGCGGAGCCTTCAGCGGCATCTCGATGACATGGATGATGCCGTTAACGGCAGGAACGTCCCAGTCGAGCAGCAGCAGCCGGTTCACCAGTTTACAGCTCTGAAACGAACCAGTTAACAAACCAGTTAATAAACCAGTAACCAACCAGTTAGTAAACCAGTAACCAACCAGTTAGTAAACCAGTAACCAACCAGTAACCAACCAGTTAATAAACCAGTAACCAACCAGTTAATAAACCAGTAAATTAACCAGTAACCAACCAGTTAATAAACCAGTAACCAACCAGTTAATAAACCAGTAAACCAACCAGTTAGTAAACCAGTAAATTAACCAGTAACCAACCAGTTAATAAACCAGTAACCAACCAGTTAATAAACCAGTAACCAACCAGTTAGTAAACCAGTAACCAACCAGTTAATAAACCAGTAACCAACCAGTAACCAACCAGTTAATAAACCAGTAAATTAACCAGTAACCAACCAGTTAATAAACCAGTAACCAACCAGTTAATAAACCAGTAACCAACCAGTAACCAACCAGTTAATAAACCAGTAAATTAACCAGTAACCAACCAGTTAGTAAACCAGTAACCAACCAGTTAATAAACCAGTAACCAACCAGTTAGTAAACCAGTAACCAACCAGTTAGTAAACCAGTAACCAACCAGTTAATAAACCAGTAAATTAACCAGTAACCAACCAGTTAATAAACCAGTAACCAACCAGTTAATAAACCAGTAACCAACCAGTTAATAAACCAGTTAATAAACCAGTTAGTAAACCAGTAAACCAACCAGTTAATAAACCAGTTAGTAAACCAGTAAACCAACCAGTTAATAAACCAGTTAATAAACCAGTAAACCAACCAGTTAATAAACCAGTTAATAAACCAGTAACCAACCAGTTAATAAACCAGTTAATAAACCAGTTAGTAAACCAGTTAATAAACCAGTTAGTAAACCAGTTAGTAAACCCGTTAATAAACCAGTTAATAAACCAGTAAACAAACCAGTTAATAAACCCGTAAACAAACCAGTTAATAAACCAGTTAATAAACCAGTAAACAAACCAGTTAGTAAACCAGTAACCAACCAGTTAATAAACCAGTAAACAAACCAGTTAGTAAACCAGTTAGTAAACCAGTTAGTAAACCCGTTAATAAACCAGTTAATAAACCAGTAAACAAACCAGTTAATAAACCCGTAAACAAACCAGTTAATAAACCAGTTAATAAACCAGTTAGTAAACCAGTTAATAAACCAGTTAGTAAACCAGTTAATAAACCAGTTAATAAACCAGTTAATAAACCAGTTAATAAACCAGTTAATAAACCAGTTAGTAAACCAGTTAATAAACCAGTTAATAAACCAGTAACCAACCAGTAACCAACCAGTTATTAAACTCGTAAACAAACCAGTTAATAAACCAGTAAACCAACCAGTTAGTAAACCAGTAGCCAACCAGTTAATAAACCCGTAAACAAACCAGTTAATAAACCAGTTAATAAACCAGTTAATAAACCAGTTAGTAAACCAGTTAGTAAACCAGTAGCCAACCTGACACTAGGGCTTCCTGTGAGGACAGCAGCTCATTAACTGGTATTAATGAGTTTCTGATGTGAGTCTGTTCACAGCTTCACCTGCTCAGGTGTGTGAAGACAAACATGACATCATCACTGAACAGCAGGACGATGACATTTCAGCACATTCCCCCTTTAATCCACCGTCCTCTGTCTGGTGTGTGTGTGTGTGTGTGTGTGTGTGTGTGTGTGTGTGTATCTGTGTGTGTGTGTGTGTGTGTGTGTGTGTGTGTGTGTGTGTGTGTGTGTGTGTGTGTGTGTCCTCTGACCTGGTTGTTGCCGTGGGTAACCGTCAGATTGACTCCAAGCCTTGATGCGATCACTTCCTGGTGTCTCAGGTCCTTATAAGGTCGTCTGCTGTGATTGGCTGAGACGTGGTACTGAAGGTCTCTGAAAGACAGAGTCTGGACACAACAGAACCGTTCTGGGTTCAGAACCAGAACCACAGGGACTGGGACAGATCTCTGTGAGGCGTCCTGGTCAGTAGGTGGCGCTGTGACGACCTGCAGCCCCTCATAGAGGATGTTAATTAGAAGCTTTACAGCTACAGCAGTCGCCTCCTTTGCTCAGTGAAAATCTTTGTATTTTATTTCTGCAGCCACCAGTGGACCTTCAAAATAAGAGTCTGCAGATTATCGTGTTGGTTCCGCAGAGAGCTGATGGATCAGTTCTGTAAGTTATTACCTGCTTATCTGGATGCATCATGAACAATGAAGTGAAAGTACTAATGTATGAAAGGTGGTTACTGCAGTTAATTTTACCTGCTGACTGATTTAATCAACCAGTCCTACCTGCTGACCAGGTGTGTGATTGTGGAGTTCCTCAGGGATCAGTCACTGGGACTCTTTTTATCTCAGAGTTAGTTTAATGTTTT